>APFE030707595.1:164139-213794 GCA_000404065.3 Pinus taeda | reverse complement strand
CAATAATAATAGACGACTATCATTATGGTTCCACTCATATTGTCTTTATAATGATGTTTGAGTTGTATCCTTTCTGACTGATACATAGTTGCATTTCTTGGATTTTATGCTTGTATTTGTCATGTTCTTTGCAGGTGCAGGTGTCTGTTCATGAGGATCGTGAGGATTGTGACCAGCTGAAGCGAAAGAATGGGAGAAACGACTCTTCTACGAATACTACCGTTGGATTCGAGGTAGGCCCTCATCATCGGCCTTTACTTTTCAATTAGGAACCTTCACGTTAGCATTGTTTGATTGTTGCTAGACCCCATTTAGGCTAGTGGCATTGCCTCTATCCACAAAGGGGATTTACCTGTACAACAAAGAGGTATCTACTTCAAATCAAGTGATCAAGAAGATGGAGAAGATGTTTGACAGATTGACAACTGACAAGCCTGAAACACAAGTCACAAATCCCAACTTCCGTGATCAGCAGCAACCACAATTTAGAATCAAGCAAAGAGAGCAGCGAGCACATGACCAAGCAGTACGACAACAAGTAAAGAAACCCTTACAGCATAATTTTGTACATGGTCCAGAATTAGATGATGAGGAGAACGTAATTGGAGAAGAGAATAATTTCTTTATGCCAGATTATATGCCAATTTTTATCACTGATGATGAGGAGTATTTCGAGAATTCAGTTGTACAAAGCGACAAAAATTTCATCTTGGAAAATGAAACAGTTCTTGAGGAGGAATCTGATGAATATCAAAGAGGATACATGTATGCTTTGTCAGCCCAGTAGTGACAATATTCACTCTGAAGTAGAGACGTGCCCATAAATCCAATTCAAAGAAGGAAGGAGACAACAGTGCCAAATAATGATCCTCCTATTGCGCAGAAAAAAAGGAAAAGAGACAGTTGATCCTACCACCAGTAAAATGCCATCAACAAATGAAATATCCAATTAGCCAAGTGTATCAAAGGAGAAAACTGAAAAGAATGATGTTTCGGCGAAAGAGGTAGAGAAAATTTCAGTTTTTAACTTAGAAAATGAAATCGCTAAGTTAAAAGTATTTATTCCTTTAACTGAGTTGATGAGGAACAACAGCTACAAGGGTCAGGTGTCTAAGATTTTGAATTTAGATCCATCATCTGATATGGTGAACATGGATAATGATAGACCTGAGTTGATTTTTAGTCCAGCATTGGAAGGTCAGTCTCAAGATAGTGATGTAGCTCCTTTTTACATCAGTCTCAGGGTGCATGACTATGTATTACACAATGCTATGTTTGATTCCAGAGCCTCTCATAATCTCATTCCTAAGGCCATCATGGAGAAATTGGGATTGGATATCACAAGAAAATATCATGACCTTTACTCTTTTTATTTTGGTAGAGTAAGGTGCATTGGTCTTATCAAAGATTCGGTGGTCAGTTTGGATCAGATTCCGGCTAAAAATGTTTTGATGGATGTGGTTGTGGTGGATATACCTCCTATATTTGGTATGCTTCTTTCCATATCTTGGGGAGCAAAGATTAAAGGGACAATGCAGCTTGATTTCTCCTATGCTACCATTCCCGTGTTTGGTCAAACGAGGAAATTATACCGGGAGCAAAAGATGAATTACATGATCACTAGCAAGGAGAAACTGGTAAATCATCCAATGAACTATGTACATATTGATTTAGAATCATTTGTTTTGTATTCAGATAGCTTTAATGTTGTAAATAGCCAAGTAGTTGAAGTAGAAGACATTCCAGAGATCACTGAAAATTTCAGAGAGGTCTTAAAGCAAGAAAGACAAAGACTTGATAGTACCGCTGAGCAATCAGCCTTCCGACAGCAGCAACATATTGATGGACAGCAAACAGAATTTCAACATTTGGAAGAGGACGAAGCAGGCCTATGGAGCATAGATTTTGATGGCGCGGTAGGAAGGGAAGGTGTTGGAATTGGCATTTGGATACGCAACCCTGTTTTCGCCCCAAACAAAGTGCCAAGCAATGTAAGGGTCTGTTCTTATAAACTAGCTTTTGACTATTCAAATAATGAGGCTGAATATGAGGCTTTAATTGTCGGTTTGAAAATTCTTAGAAAGTTAAATGCTAAAAGGATTTTAGTGTATGGTGACTCCGAGTTAGTTATCAAACAAGTGAAAGGGGAATACCAAGCTAAGCATCCTCGAATGCGGGCCTACCACAACGCGGTGTTAGATATCTTGAGAGTATTTTTCAGAGTGCACTTTGACATGTGTCCCTCATGTTCAGAATGTCATTGCAGATTCACTTGCAACAGGAGCAAGTAATTTGAAAATTCCAATGAATTCAAACAACAAGTTTGAGATTCATGTGAAGCATCACCCAGCTGTCCCCGATAATCAAAGGTATTGGCAAGTGTTCCAAGACGATGAAGAGATTGATGAATTTCTGCAGAATGAAGGTAAATTCAAAGACACTTCCATTATTGTGGAGTATGATGATGGTGAGGCGGATATAGAAGTCAATAAAATGGAAATTTTGCATCTGAAGGACAACGTCATTCCTAAAGGTCTAATACCTTTAGAGGAGTTGTTTGATCAAGATGATGTGGCCCGAAAACCGAGTTACCTGCCAACCGAGAAAGGGGTTGAGGATGTGAACATTGGTTCAGCTAAAAATCCTAAAATGGTGAAGTTATCAAAGGCATTGCCTCCACAGGTAAAAGAAAAGTATATCAGTTTACTATCTTCTTTTACTGATGTATTTGCTTGGGATTATTTAGATTTGAAGTCATATGACACAAACATAATTCAGCATATCATCTCGATCAAGCCAAATCAAAAGCCTTTTCATCAGAAGCTAAGAAGAATACATCCAAAGCTCCTACCCTCAATTCAGAAGGAAGTGAATTGGTTGTACAAAGCCGGTATCATTGTACCCATAAGATTTTCAAATTGGATTTCAAATTTGGTGCTTGTGCGTAAGAAAACAGGTGAGATTCGGTTATGCATTGATTTTAGAAACTTGAATAAAGTATCTTTGAAGGACAATTATCCATTGCCTAAGATGGATCACATACTTCAAAGAGTAGTTGGAGCATCCCGCATGTCGCTACTCGATGGGTATTCAGGTTATAACCAAATTCTGGTCCATGAGGATGATAGAGACAAAACAACGTTCACCACTCCGTGGGGAACTTTTCACTATGCAAAGATGCCTTTCGGATTGAAAAATTCTGGTGCAACATTTCAGTGGGTGATGGATATCGCATTTGCTAATGAAAAAGACATTTTTCTAGTTGTTTATCTTGATAATTTGATAGTTTTCTCTATTTCAAATGAAGAGCACTTCTATCATTTGAAGACTGTATTTCAGCGGTGTAGGAAGCATGGTATATCTCTCAATCCAACGAAAAGTTTGTTTGCCATGGATGAAGGCAAGCTTCCTGGTCATATTATATCAAAGGAGAGCATCCGCATCTATCCAGCTCGGGTGGAAGCCATTCAAAAGATTGATTTTCCACGAAGTAAGAAGGAAATCCAATCGTTCAATGGTAAGATGAATTTATTGCATCGCTTTGTGCCTAATTTTGCAGAATATTTAAGGGAAATCACAAATATGCTCAAAAAAGATAGTGTAGTGAAGTGGACCGAGGAAGCAATTAAGTCTTTCAATTTGGTGAAATTGGCCCTTTCTTCAACTCTACTTTTGATCAACCCGGACTATACTCAGGATTTCATTTTGTTTTCATTTGCCTCGGATCATACTATGGCAACGGTCTTGATGTAGAAAAGGGACCAGCTTGAGAAACCCATTGCATTTTTCAGCGGAACCATAAGGGATGCGGCATTAAAGTGCAATATTATGGAAAATCAAGCTCTCGCTTTGGTAAAGGCATTGAAAGATTTTTGGGTTTATATTCTACATTCTCACATCCTTGCTTATGTCCTTAACATTGCTATTAAAGATGTCTTAGTGCAAACAGATCTAGAGGGAAGAAGAGGCAAATGGATTGCTGCTTCATTGGAATATGATGTGGAGATCAAACCGACAAAGCTCATTAAAGGACAGGGGCTGGCTAAACTAATGGCTGAGTCAAATTTGCACGCCTTGGACATTAATCTCATTGCTACTATGTCTGAGGAAGATGAAGAGAGTCTGCCCGCTTAGGTATCAAAAATTTTTCTTCTTTCTCCTTGGTATTCGGACATTGTTTATGTACTCCAAAATCTGTCATCACCACCTGAAACGGCTAAGAACAAAGGTAGGACACTGAAATTGAAGGCTACAGATTTTTTTATCATGAATAATGCACTCTATTGGAAAGATCGCGATGGTGTCTTGCTCAATTGTTTGGTTGAAGAAGAGGAAAAACAGGTTGCGGAAGACTTTCACAAGGGAGATTATGGAGACCACCTTTTCTGGAAGACAACAACCAATAAAATCTTGAGAGCGGGATATTATTGGCCAACTCTTTTTGCTAATGTGTACAAAACAGTAGCAAGCTACCATGAATGTCATATTTTTCATGATAGGAGGAAATTGCAGCATTTACCACTCAAGCCCATTGAGGTAAGTACTCCATTTCAATAGTGGGGTTTGGATTTTATTGGCGAGATCTATCCTTCTTCTTCAGCACAACACAAATGGATCCTCACAACGACAGATTATTTCACCAAATGGATTGAGGTGATTCCCAGGAGGTAGGCCACTAATTCGATAATCATTTCATTTCTTGAAAACAACATTTTGTCTCGTTTTGGCTGTCCAAATAAGCTGATCACTAACAATGCAGGAGTGTTTAAATCTAAAAGAATGATTGAATTTTGTCATAAATATCAAACCACTCTAGGGAACTCAACTGCCTATTGCCCACAAGGCAATGGATTAGTGGAATCCTCAAATAAATCTTTGGTAAACATTATCAAAAAGCTGCTGGAAACGAATAAAAAAAGTTGGCACAAAAAGTTGGTCAATGCACTTTGGGCAGACAAAGTAAGTCAAAAGAAATCTATAGGCATGTCTTCTTTCGAGCTCGTATATGGTGTGGACACAGTCTTCTTGACCTCTCTTGCAGTCCCGGTGGTTAAACTCCTACAAGAAGCGGGCAGCGAAGATGATCATTTGCAGCAGAGAATCAATCAAATGATTCATTTGCAGCAAACTAGAGAGGAGGTATTTCAAAACACTTTCAAGATGCAAGAGAGAATCAAGAAGATATATGATCGAAAGGAAAAGGCAGATAAGTTTCAAATAGAAGACATAGTGCTGAAATGGGATGCAAGGAACAAAGAAAAAGGTAAGCATGGAAAGTTTGAAAATTTTTGGAAAGGACCTTTCAGGATTGCTGCATATCGGGGCCAAAACGCTTTCCTTTTGCCAGAAATGAATGGAGAAGACTATCCCGGTGGGCTGGTAAATGGTCGACAACTCAAATGGTACTATTTGTGAAGTGTTTTCTATTGTCACCAGTATCATTGTACATTTTTAAGTATGGGGGAATTACGCAGTGCATTATATTAGATATCATTTTTGGGATTCAACTGCGTTAGGTAAGTCATTCACATGACCATTTCCATGAGAGGTAGTCGTAACTGACTAATTTCTCATGATTTTTGAATAGTTCACTTAGCACTCATTGCATCGGGTGATGCTCACAGGGGTGAAGAAGTGGGATTGAAACTAGTGAAATGTGGAGAACGAATCACATAGCATCAATCATCACTTCCGGGGCTTGCACCCGGTAACCAGAACTTCCCAGGAGGTCACCCATCCCAGAACTCCTCTGGCTCAAGCGCGCTTAACTGTGGAGTTTTTCCCCACAATCAAGCCCACTTAGCTTGCTACCCCATTTGCAAAACCTTAGCAAGTATTGTGCCTCATGAACCATTCAAGAAGAGATCCCTTGACTCTTTTTGAATTTAAGTATGGGGGATTACGCAGTGCATTATATTAGATATCATTTTGGGATTCAACTGCGTTAAGTAAGTCATTCAAACGTATGACCATTTCCATGAGAGTCGTAACTGACTAATTTCTCATGATTTTTGAATAGTTCACTTAGCACTCATTGCATCGGGTGATGCTCACAGGGGTGAAGAAGTGGGATTGAAACTAGTGAAAAATGGAGAACGAATCACATAGCATCAATCATCACTTCCGGGGCTTGTCCCTTAACATATGTACTTGCTTCTAATTTCTCACTCACACAATTTTCATAGAGATTTTATTTTGTAAGACAGAAACCACCCAATTGTTAGTTGGGATAGGATGAAAAATCCTAGTATAGGTTGCTTTGGGAATTCTCAGGTATAGTCCATATTGTAATTCCCTAAGAATCAAACAAGGATAGACCAATCGACTAATAGAGCACAGTCCAAACAACCATACAATTTGCATACATTAACCATATACTTGTCAATTTTAAATGTTGTATTTAGTTTTCAGATGGATTTTCTATCTCTGCTTGTCATGAAGGTGGCTTTCAAACCATTTCTTGGATAATGGGTAATAGCAGTCGAGGAATGGGTCAGTATATCAAAATTATTTTCCATGTCGAAGCGCAATTAACCACTTTCCTATGTAGATATGTCTTCAACTATTTTCATTAAACCGATGTTTATAATTGAATTTATAGAAAAAGTTCTAAATAAGAATGTGGTAACTAGGACCTTATGAGATGTTGATCTTATAAAGGTACTAACTTCTGCTTCAAACCATTCGTCAGACTTCGTATTTGAGACTAAATAGGTTCTCTTTCTTGAAATGTTATTATCGGGGTCTACACATTGTACTAGTAGCTTATATTGATTCCTTATATTTTGGAACTTTGTTATATTCTAGAATGATGTACAGTGACCCAACAGATAGGAATTATTTGGTCTTGTCAATCTGGTTATATGCCATCAATAATTTGTTTAAACCAAATGGAAATTTTTCCCTATCAACCTTTCCCATTTTGACCATTTTATAGATTGTTTACATTAGCATACCTGTGAATAATCACTAGCCACATGAAATGTTCTTCTAGTCATGCTTTTACTTTAAAAAACACAATTTGATAAAGATCAACATATACTAGCTTTTTTTTATTTTTTATTTTTTCCAAGAAAACAAAATTTATATTTGATATTTACAAAATAGAAATCAAGATACACATAAACTAGCCTTTCTGCTCTTCTTCAATTTCAGAGAGATTTTAGCCTAGACTCCAAGGACATATTGCAGTCTCCTTCCATGACAAAAATGGTTCTTTCTGGTCTCTCAAGAGAGCAATGACATATACATACTCAAATTTTTTCTAGCACAAACTCAAAAGAAGACTGGCCTAAGTAGCATAGAAGCTTCTCTAAAAATAAAAAGAAAGTGAACAATTCATTAAAAGGAAGGCCTATGCATTTTGGCAAAAGGAGCATTTCCCCTAAGTCCCTATGTAGTCATAGATCCTTTGAGCAAGGAAATAGTTTCTTTAGATAGTAGGTCTGCTTTGGATTTGAATTCTCTGTAGGTGTGGGCAAGCAAAAGAAACATCTTGAATTTTTCTTTTTACCTACAATGATCTTGCCATTCTGGGATGTAGGGCCAGGTTTGAAATTTCGTTTCTACCATTTGCCCAATCCATCAAACATTTTGAGTCCCCTAGCACTTGTAACCTGCTAACACGTTTTTTAAAAACTACTCTCATCAGAATCCACAAAGCATAGAATTCATCTTTGTTGTTAGTTTCTTGAGCTGCTCCCTCAGCATGTATGCTCAAAGTAACCCTAGGGCATTGCAAAGTCAATATCCATTTTTTTATGCTTCTTGTACACTTCTTGGGTATATTCCAAGCTTCTCTATAAAAGAACCTTATTTTATTAGTCACCAAACCCATCGACATCTCGTTTCCTTTAAAGATCATCTTATATCTAACTAACCATACCCCACACAAGTTGTGGCAAGGTAAATTTTTGTGGGCATAAACAAATCCATTTGAAAGTCAAAATTCAAAGCATTTCAATTGAGAGGGTTTAGCCTAAGGTATTGTAATTTTAATACTATGGAGAGCATTTTTCCCAAAATATTTTGTAAAATAAAAATTATATCCCAAGGAATTGTAACCTTTATACTGTGCAAGGCATCTTTCCAAACATATTTTTTAAAGGAATAGTTAACACATATATCATCCATAGATTCATTTACTTCCTTACAAATAATGCACCAGCTAGGCTCTATCCAATTCCATCTTTTGATCGTTGTCACACGTTAGGATCTTGTTGACCAGAGCTAGCCATAGAAATATCCTTTTTTACAACGATTTTTTAACTCCATACCAGTCGCCATCACTAGATTCTCTCTCAACATATTTCTTCCTCTATTTTGGCATCATATCCAACCTCCAAGCTTAACAGTGAGCACACCTGTAGCTTTATTTCTTGACCACTTTAGCTCATCATCCTGATCTTTGAGAACAATATCATTGTTCTTAATACTTACATTAAGGAAATCCCTAAATTGAGTGAAGATAAAGTAGTTGAACTGATTGTGGTTGGAGACTATAGTGCATTTACCTTCAAAACGGCCTTGTGTGAGTTATTTCTATTTTTAGAAGTTTTGATTTTATATTTTCTCAAATATCAGTGAATCCAATAGTCTTGGTTATATATGTATTTAGCATTATTATTTCCGTGTTTATGGAAGGCCCTTCATCATATTCAACTAAAAAAATGGTAAATGTGGCTAATTCTAAAGATGAAGAGGAGGTTACCACAAGACAACCTTGTGTGAGTTCTTTATATTTTCAGAAGTTTTGATTTTATATTTTCTCAAATGTCAGTCAATCCAAGAATCCTAATTATATATGTATTTAGTGTTATTATGTCCATGTTTGCTGAAGGCCCTTCATCATCTTCAAGTAAAGAAACAATAAATGTGGTTGATTTTGAAGATGAAGAGGAGGTTACCAAATGACATCAACATTCTAGGGTTCAATATGTTCAAGAATCATAGTCCCTCTTCCATAAGTCAATATTTTTGTTGTGTACATGAATATTAGTTAATCACTTAATGCATTTCTAACCCTTGAACTGCAGGTCATAGACAGAAGCAAGACAATTTTGAGTGGAAATTGTGTGTGATTGTCACCAATTTGTAAGGAAAGACAAATTGTTTTAGATACAATTAAATAAAAAGATTTAAGTTTGTATCAAAAGCAGGCTCTACTAGGTTTTCTTTGGAAAAAATGCTTTAGAGGAGTCCTTGACAACTTGAATTCATCAACATTTTAGAAGAGTTACTGGTGATGAGAAATACTTAACAAGTGATAGACAAAAGGAAGAAATAAGTTAGCGGGAGGCTTCAAAATCTGCAACAACATTAGAAGTTAAATCTAGCACAAAGGACTACATTATGGCAAAAGAAAGAGAAGTTGGTTCTTAGACTGCTGAATTTGAGAAATTCAACACACTATGCAATTCAAATTTGATTGTCATGAAAGACTGGGATTATAGAAATACAAATTACTCATCAAATAAAGCTACTCCAAAATTCAAATGCTTTAGAAAGGTAACATTCAATTTTTTTTTTCTATTTCTATTATTTGGTCTATTGATATCTATTTAAAGAAATTGTTTCATGTTTGGATTTTACTATTTGTTATGTTTCAAACCTGACCCAAGGTAGTTGTGTGTATACTGCAGGTAGGTCGGTTGAACATGATGGATAAGCTAATGACTATCTTCTCTTAAACTGGGATTATAGAAATACAAATTACTCATCAAAGAAAGATACTCCAAATTTCAAATGATTTATAAAGGTAACATTCATATTTTTTTATTTGTTTATGTTATTTGGTCTGTTGACATCTATTTCAAGCAACTTTTTGTCACTCACTGCAAAATATATTCTCAGCTGGGAAAAGAGTGTAAAATAGAAGTGAAGTTTGAAGCCACCTTCCCAGGACACATAATCTCTCGAAGCTTAATCAGACCCTCTCCATTACATAGTGCTCAAAATAAGCTTTCTGATGGTATATGGAAGTCCAAAAATGGACTTTTGGAACAAACGTTAGGGCAAATCTAAACCTCACCTAGAAAGCCTAGAAAGTAAAGAGAAAAAGACAAGGTAAAGGCTCATCACAATCGCAAATCAGTGGTTTTTCTGGAGTAGTAGCAGGAAATGTAGCGAGATTAGTGATCAACCAATCACTAATATTGCAAATCAGCTATCGACGGGAGCAAGGTAGAGCACAAATCGAAATCGGCAGTTGGATAGCCCATGGTACATAGCGCATTGACGGTTCACAAGACGGAGCACTGACATTGCATATCAATGATCACAGGCACAAAGGAGTGCACATAAACATAGAGTCCTGATCACCACCGAATGTTGATATTATGGGAATCATTGAAGATTGGGCCTTTAGTGTTAAAGCACCGAGAGGGATGGAAAATTATTAACCAAGAAAATCAAAGTAAAACTAAGGGCAGATGAGCCCTTTTCCTTCTCCTCTAGGGGGCCATGTCGTAGACTACCATTGGCCCTTATATATGACATGGAAGTTGACGTCATCATGACATGGTGGTATAGAGGACACGTGTCACGCAAATTCAACATTTTCAACATCCTAAGGGGGCATTTCCAAGTGACACATGGCAGTGATGACGTCACCAATCGCAATCGCATATCGACAATCGCACAAGTCAAGGCCCTCCTCCACCATAGTCCCTCTAGGTTTGTGATTGCAATATGCGGGAGATCCTCCTAGATGTGATATTTTATGTATTATAGTTTATGAGGATATCACATCTAAGAGGTCGGCTTCCACTATGAAATGAGGTGAAGGGGTCTCTCCCTCTCCCAAGTTGCAATTTCAATAACTTTGGTGGGCCCATTTCCACAACATTGACGATCATAGGTGCCAAGGGGTGTTATCATAGGCAAGTGCTGTAAACCACTAGTGTGTAGGATTTCGTGTATTAAAGGAAAAATGCCCCTAGATAGGCATTTAAAGGCTCTAACGCCTTTGGGCTAAGCACCTAGTTCAAGCCCCTTGTCATATGAAGGCGATTACATAAAGGGGCTAAAGTAAAGGGGCTAAAGCGGATCAGAAGGTCTTGCCCTGCAAACACTAATTTAAGAGGAAAAGCCCCAATTACAGTGAGGCCCTGAGAGCACAGTATAGACCATTGAAGGCATATGGGTTGGTAGCTAAGATTTTAAACAAAAGTATGGGGAAGTGGCTGAGTGATATGGGTAGGTATTGTAGAAGTAAATATCCTCATAAATGAATTCGACTATTTTGTTGCGCACATTCTGAGGGTAAGTAAAAGTATGGGGACTTAGGAAGATTGATGGATCAACATGGAGCTCCACTTAGATACACAGAAAAGGACTACTATGATAACCTCCACTACTACTATATAAAGGGAAACTATAGTCGATCATTATCAGCTTTAGAGAGTGGGGAAGTCGAGTAGTTAAGGTGAAGGCAACAGGGTCCATCTGAATAGCTAGAGGGATGGATGATGATAGAGATGTGGCTAACTAGAGGTTTTCACAAGAACAAAAAAATAGACCTCTTCCTCCATCATCTTCTAGTTTTTCCTTTTCTTATTATTTATGCAATTTCGGTTTATTTTTAAGAAGGGATCAAATCCCGATTATAATATTTTTTGGCAGCAGTATCTATCAAAGGTCGAGGTAGCTAGTACATCAGAAAGCTAGCCTTTGGCTAAGATATTTTGTAACTGTAGCCCAACATCCCCCATATTCTTATAAATAGATAGGAGAAACACTTATACGAGGTTCCAGAATTTTGCACCCGCGGGGTCTCAATTTTGTGATGCCACTTTTGGTTCTATTTGCTTGCTCATGGGGAGAATGGACTACTATAGTGTTGAATGTTATGGACTGGTTATTTGGAACCTCCTAGTATTAATGAAACAATCCTGGTGATTCCAAGTGTGATCAATATATAGTATGTTTTCCCTTATGTAATCTCATTCCATTTGTGTTTTCCCTTCTCTAAAATGGTGTAATGAAGCCGTTGGTTTCTCTTTGATTCATGGATTTATCTAGGCTACTAAATAGAGAACAATACCTATATTATATTATAGATTTACTTGTTTTATTCAATAGCCTACAATACCTATAGTAATTGTATATTTATTTTTTCTATTGGATTAACCTACAGTACCTGTGTGAGCCCACATTTACTCATGTTGTTTGGCTCTAATAATACCTATGTTCTATCTCATATGAAATATTAATTAGCGCATTGTTGTTTCTACCATTTCACCTCCTTCCTCGTACATACTTTTCCTAGAACATTATTGCTGAGGATTTTGTTTGTTTATATCCCTACACATCTGTTTCCCTCCTTCCTCTCCTCCTCTCCACCATCACTACTACTTCAGTATTAAGTTGTATCATTGTTGTGTGTTGCCCACCAAAGCAAGAAATTTCTCTTTGAGGTTGCCCTAATATATCCCCTCACATTTGGATCCATGTATCGGCTTGAGTCTACCTTAATGAAGGCCTATTGGAACAATCCCCTTTTATTATATTTTTATTACGTGACAATTGGAGTGCTAAAAAAATCCCCTCACACATAATCTTCCATGCACTCCTCTATTTAAGATGTCCTAGGCACTGGTCTACAATCAACCCAGAGGCTATCTCTAGGAAGCTTTCTATGTGACCCGTAACACGCATCTTGAAGGTGCCATGTAAAGCTACAACATATTTTTGGCGTCGTTGGCAGTGAACGAATTGAATGATTTTTCCCCGGGGAAAATTTTTCACATTTCCCTTTTTAGGTGAGCAAGGGAAGTGTGGGTTGAATATCTCTGACCTTAGTGACTCCACTCTTTCAATTGTATGGTAAACATCCGGCAACTCCAATGTTCATATATTTATCTAATCACCCCGGCTTTCAATCAATCCCATACTCACTCTGATGCTATAGCAACCAAACACTTTCCCTACCCTTGAACTTGCAATCACACATATAGGGAGGTTTTCAAGATGGCCATTTTTGCATTCTTGGCCAACAAATCTTCACCATTACATTTTTCTTCTATCGTTGGTTATCCAAATCATGTCCCTTCATTTCATGAATGGAATATCCACTTTCCTAGATTCAGTGGTAATATAGATAGAAGGCTTGAACAACACCTTAAAGAATAATTTCATGAATGCATGGAACAACATGGTATCTTTCTTGAATATGTACAAATGAAGTTGTTCATGTATTCTTTAGAGGAGGATGCTAGAGTCTAATACAAAATAATACCTCATGGCAGCATATCTTCCTTAAAACTTTTTCATATAGCATTCAATCACTATTGAAAAGAACTATATCCATCAAATTCTCTATTTGAAGATTGCTATGCACACTCTAGTGATGAAGACATTTGCAAGGTTGATGACCCTGCTGAAGATGCTTGTGGAGCTCTTCTCCAAGAAAACATCTACTCGCATCAAGAAGCATCACCCAATGAGTAAGAAAGAGAAGAAGGAGACATCATCGAGATGAAAATAAACTCTAAGAGGTATAATTCGACTGAATTTGATGTTTCTCCTTCCTATGATGAATACGACTCTAATGGAGAGTGAAGTGATGCAGAGCCACCACACTCCTAGTTATGGGAAGCTGCACAAGAAGATGAGGCGCACCAGGAGGTCATCAAAGACGCCCCATTCCATGATGCACATCCTTCACCTGGAGAACATGATCAAGGGCCTACTCTGAATTATGATTCACACTATTCAAAGGAGGATGAGATGGAAGGAAAGGTTCAAAGGGAGTTGTTTAACAGCAAGTGGGGAGCCTACTCCCAACAAATTTTTTTTCAAGAAGAGCCCAAAGTTGAAGGACCAAGCAGTGTCTATGATTATTTATTATAGAAATATTCCTACTGGGAATTCTCAGGTGGCCCTCTAGTCTATGAATGTTACAATTCAGAAGTTGAATATTCCATTGCAAATTCCTAAGCGGGTGTGCCCTTTGAAAAATGGGTAGTAAAATATCAGCAGTAAGTTTTCCTTCAAAATTCTAAGGTTGAGGATCTAAACAGTATTTGTGGCTGCCCTGACCAAGAAGAAATTGGTTGTCAGCAGACTGTTTGTGAAAAAGAGTTAACTTCAAACATTTGTTGTCAATTACATGAACATGTAGTTGAGTACATGAGCATATTCTTTGGCCAGCATTAGAGGTTGTTTCCAGCATATGCATCAAAGCTTCTTATTTGCAGATTTTTCTTGGTGCATGTTTGTTTTGTTTCTAAATTTCAATAGCATGAAGGCATTAGGTCCAGCACCTAAATTCTAGTCTGGCTCCATTGGAGGGTTGAAATCACTTAGGTAAATTGATCCATGTGCATAATTAGGAATGTATATAAATAAGCTCAGTCAATGAGCATTTAATTTCTAGTGGTTAGAGTTTTTATTTTTGCAGTTTAGTTTTATGAGCAAAAACTCCTTGCACATAAAATTTCACGGAGATTTCATGGCTGTACAAGTTCATTATACTTCTGACTCCATGCCCAATGGTGAAGGATACTGGTCTACAAGTTCTCTGCGCCTTCCCAACAAGGCACTATCCCCAGTTGGAGCCAATGTTGTCACTCACTACAAAATATGTTCTTAGCTATGAAAAAAGTGTAAAAGAGCAGTGAATTTTGAAGCCACCTTCATAGGCCACAAAAGCTATCAAATTTTAATTGGACCCTCCCCATTGCATAGTGTTTGGAATAAGATTTCCAACAGTATATGGAAGTCCAAAAATGGACTTCTGGATCAAACGTTATGCAAAATTAAACCGCCCTTAGAAAACCCAGAAAGAAAAGAAAAAAAGACAAGGTAAAGGCTCATCGCAATCGTAAAATCAATAGTTTTTCTAGAGTAGCAAGAGGAAATGTAGCGATATTAGCGATAAAATAATTTCCAATATAACAAATCGTCTATCAACGGGACCAAGGCAGAGTGAAAATTGAAATCGGTGGTCGAATAGCCCATGGTATATAGCGCGTCGACAGTTCACAAGGGAGAACAACGATATCGCATATCGGGGATCGCAGGTGGAAAGGGGTAAACATAAACACAGAGTCATGATCACCATCGAATGTTGATATTGCAGGAATCACCAAATATTAGGCCTTTAGTGTTAAAGCACCGAGAGCGCTGAAAAATGATTAACAAAGAAAATCAAAGAAAAAACAAGGACAGATGAGCCCTTTTCTCTCTCCTCCAAGGGGCCACGTGGCAGAATACTATTGGCCCTTATAAATCACATGGAAGCTGACATCATCATGACATGGTGGTATGGAGGACATGTGTCACACATATTCACCATTTTCAAAGTGACACATGTCACCACTCATAGGGTGACACGTGGAAGTGATGATGTCACCAATTGCAATCACATATCATCGATCACACAAGTCAATGCCCTCCTCCACCGTAGTCTCTCCAAGTTTGCAATTGCAATATGCTGTATATCCTCCTAGATGTGATATTTTATATATTATAGTTTATGAGGATCTCGCATCTGGGTAGTCGACCTACGTTATGAAATGAGGTGAAGGGGTCTCTCCCTCTCCCGTGTTGCGATTGCAATAGCTTTGGTGGGCCCAGTCCCACAAAATAAACGATTACAGGTCTCAAGGGGTGTTATCAAAGGCAAGCATTGTAAATCGTCAGTGTGCAAAATTTCATGTATTAAAGGAAAAACACCCCCGGACAGTCTTTTAAAGGTTCTAGCACCTTTGGGCTAAGCACCTAGTTCAAGCCCTCGATCATATGAGGAATATTACAGAAAGCGGCTGATGTAAAGGGGTTAAAGCAGATTGGAAGGTCTTGCACCGCAAACACTAATTTAAGAGGAAAAGTCCCAATTACAGAAAGGCCTTGAGAGCACGGTACAGGGCATTAAAGTCATATGGGTCGGCAACTAAGATGTTAAACGGAAGTATGGGGCATTGTCTGAGTGATATGGGCCAGTCATGTAGAAGCCCCGCAACAAGAAACCCAGGAAATAAATACCCTCATATAACGAATTCAACTATTTTGTTGTACATCCTCTAAGAGTAAGTAAAAGTATGATGGCTCGGGAGGGTTAATGGCTCAACATGGGGCTCCACTAAGATACACAATAAAGGACTGCTAATACAACCTCCACTACTACTCTGTAAAGGGAAACTATAGTCAATCACTATCAGCTTTAGAGAGTGGGGAAGTCAGGTAGTTAAGGAGAAAGCAATAGGGACCATCTAAGAAGATAGAGAGACACACGATGATAGAGACGTGGCTGACTAAAGGTTTACACAGGAACAAAAAAATGGACCTCTTCCTCCATCATCCTCCAGTTTTTTGTTTTGTTATTATTTCTAAAATTTTTGTTTATTTCCAAGAAGATACAAAATCTAGATTATAATATTTTTTGGTAGCAGGAGCTATCACAAGCCGAGGCAGCTAGTACATTAGACAGTTGCCCTTTAGCTGAGATATTTTGTATCTATAACCCAAGCTCCCACCTCTTCTTGTAAATAGGGAGGATAAACACTTATACGAGGTTCTGTAATTTCACACTTGTACGAGGTATTGTTCTATTTGCTTGCTCATGGGGAGACTGGACTGCTATTTTGATGAATGTTATGGACTGGTTATTTCAACCCTCCCAATATTAATGAAACAATCTCAGTGATTCCAAGCACGATAAATATGCAGTATCTTTTCCCTTCTGTAATCTCATTTCGTTTGTTTTTTTCTTTCTTCGAAATAGTGTAATGAAGTTGTTCGTTTATCACTGATTCATGGATTTATCTAGTCTGCTAAATAGAGAACAACACCTGCATTATATTACATATTGAATTGTGTTATTCAATAACCTACAATACCTATAGTAATTGTATATGTATTTGTGTTATTTGATTAACCTACAGTACCTGTGTGAGCCCAAATTTACTCGTGTTGTTTGGCAATAATGAGACTATGTTCTATGTGGCATGAAACCTTAATTAACGCAACACTATTATACCATTTACATCCCTATGCATCTATTCCCCTCCTTCCTCTCCTCCTCTACACCATCAATACTACTTCAACATTAAGTTGTATCATTGTTGTGTGTTGGGCACTAGGGAAAGACATTTCTCTCTGAGGTTGCCCCAACATACCCCCCCCCCCCCCCTCGCATTTTGGATCCATGTATGGCTTGAGTCTACCTTAATGAAGGCGTATTGAACTAAGCTCCTTTTATTATATTTTTATTACGTGACAATTGGAGTGCTGCAAAAACCACCTCACAGATAATCTTCCATTCACTCCTCTATTTAATATGTCCTAGGCACTGGTCTACAATCAACCCATAGCATGTCTCTAGGAAGCTTTATATGTCTCCCATAGCACTCGTGCTGAAGGTCCCGTCTAAAGCTACAACACAACTATTTCATGTTTGTCTTTTACCATTTGTTATGTTTCATGAATTATCAAACCTGACCCAAGGGATTTGTATGCCTATCGCAAGTAAGTCAGCGGAACATGATGAGTAAGGTAATAACTATCTTCTCTTACATATAATTTCCCTATACGACATACACGACATATGTTCTTCAAAATGAAAATAGCCTATGTATAAACTTTGTACTATTGAAATATTTTATTGTTTGTAATTTGTTAACTAACATTTGCATAGCATGAGATGAAACAAATAATGGTTAATGGAGGCATAGTTAACCACTAGGCTTGTATCAACCTCTCATGGAATGTTCAAGAAAGTGTTGCTCTTGGATGTTTCCATGAGTTGGCTCAAATGTGCCAAATCTCTTGCATGGTAGGAACATGTGGGCCTTGTTAACCTTTCATATTCCTTTTAGAGGTTGTAACACGATTGTTAATACTTTTTTTGTACTTGAAGATTAGTTAATCAGTTAATGCATTTCTAACCCTTGAACTATAGGTCATAGATAGAAGCAAGACAATTTTGAGTAGTAATTGTGTTTGATCATCACCAATTTGTAAGGAAAGGAAAATTGTTTCAAATACAACTAAAATAAAAGGATTTAAGCCTATATGAAAAGCAGCAGGGAAAATTTTTAGGGGCTAGTATTCGCTCATGGGCTAATTTTCTATACTTTTTCCAAAACAAATATTCGTTAATTTCCATTTTTTGAAAAATGATTCGCCCAAATTTTATAGAATGAAATTATTTTACCCTAAAAATCACCAAAAAATTATATATAGACTATATAAGAATATTATAAATTTGAATATTTTTACAAAAATATCTCCAAACATTTTATAGATTTCATATTATGGACTAGTTGGATTTTCCAAGGTTTCTAAACTTTAAGATAAAATTTCATCCTCAAAAGTTTTCATGAAAAGCAGGATTTGCTAGGTTGTCTTTGGAAAAAATGGGTTAGAGGAGTGCTTGGCAACTTGAACTCATCAAAATTTTAGAAGAATTATTGGTGAAGAGTATACTTAACAAGTGATAGACAAAAGGAAGAAATAAATCAACGGAAGGATTTGGAATATTCAACAACATTAGAATTTAGTGTTGGCACAAAGGATTACATTGTGGAAAAAGAAGGAGATGTTGCTTCTTAGACTATTGAATTTAAAAAATTAGACATATTATACAATTGAAATCTGATTGTCGAGAAAGACTAGGATTATAGAAATACAAATTACTCATTAAAGAAAGATACTCCAAATTTTAAATGATTTAGAAAGGTAACATTCAAATTTTTTATCTATTGTTGTTATTTGGTTTGTTGACATCTATTTCAAGCAATTGTTTCATGTTTGGCTTTTACTATTTGTTATGTTTCATGAATTATCAAACCTTACCCAAGGGAGTCATATGCCTACCACAGGTAGGTCAGTGGAAAATGATTAATAACATAACGAATATATTATCTTAAAGATAATTTCCCCATACAACATACATGATATATGTTCTTCAATAGGAAACTAGCCTATGTATAAACTTTGTACTATTGAAATCTTTTATTGTTTGTAATTTGTTACCTAACATTTGCATAACATGAGATGAAACAAAAAATGGTCAATGGAAGGCACAATTAACTACTAGGATTGTATCAAATTTTCATGGGGCATTCAAGAAAGTGTTTCTCTTGGATTTTGTCATGAGTTGGCTCAAACGTGCCAAATCTCTAGCATGGTAGGAACATGTGGGCCTTGTTCACCTTCCATATTTCTTCTAGAGGTTGTAACACAATTTGCAATTTATCCTATGTTGTACAGAAAACATGGAAAAAATTATCCTAATATCTATTATTGGTTTATGCCTTCCCCTAGTTGCATGTATTCAATCTTGAACTGTTATTCCAATCTACATGGGATGACTTGACAAGGTTGAAAGAGCTCTTAAAATTGTATACAGAGATGCAATGGAGAAGCTAAGAGGCAAGGAATTGGAGCTCGTCATAGTCATTCTATCTGACAACAATGGTCTCTGTATGGTCAGTATTTTATTATTTCTTGAGGATTTAGTAACTTTGGTCATGTAGAAGTGGATTTTACATGGAATTCGATGATGTAAAATTAATGGAATGTCTGATTATGTTATTCCAGTAATATGTTTATATATATATGGGAGCAGCTTAATTGGTCATTTTTTGAATTTACCAATTCTAATATGTATGATCATTATGGTAATCCATTAAGAAGTACCTTTAGTTGAAAAAGAAATTTCAGGTGCATGTGTTTATGCTACAGGAATTATTGGCTATTAGGATTCTTTTTTGATATGCCCATTGTGCCATATGTCCGGTAGGAAAGGATGTTGTTGCTTGCAAACTTATGTGACTAACTGGATAAATATAATGCTTTTCCATTGATAATAAACACATAAAAAGTATCATTTCCCTTTATGGTAACAAATCGATACTTTCAGTTGAAATAGAAATTTCAAGTGCATGTGTTTATGCTATAAGAATTATTGGCTATTAAGATTATTTTTCGATATGCCCTTTGCACCATATGTGCAACAGGCAATGAAGCTACTACTTGTAAATTTATGTGATTGATTGAATTAATATAATGCTTATCCAATGATAATAAACACATAAAAACTATCATTTCCCTTGATGGTAAGAACTCGATCCTAAAGTAAATCAGAGCATCTATTACTTATGAATAATATAATCCATGCTTAAATAAAATTAAGACATAAAACATGATCATACCATCAAATGAGTATGATCATTTGATGGAAAATGATTCAAGTATAATACTTTACAATATACTTTAGAATTTGTTAGGAAAGGATAGATAATACCAAATTTGTAAAACAATTACATCCTTTGTACTCCTAGATTATAGGTTTGTTACTCCATCTCCTAGGATGAAGAGATAATAAGCCAACAAACATTCTTAAGAACATAATATCATTTTATGGATTTTAAAATTGATTATCATTTTAATTGAAAAACTTGAAGCCTTCAGGCAACATGGAACTGTAATTAAACTCTATGCTACAATCCACTAGGCTTTAGGGATGATAAGAAATTAAGGAAATTGGAACTTGGAGTTTTTGACTAGTTTTTCTTTTGTTCCGGGTCAAGAATCTACGTCGATCATAATAGTTCATTACCTCTTCCTCAACTGGAGAGCCAAAAGCTTCCTTGCAATATTTCTCAACAACAATTAGGTATTATGGTTGTGAGAAGGTTTACACAAGTTTGAGAATGTTAAATAAATATTGCATCAATGACTGTCAAATTGTGAAAGCTAGTAATGAAGGAGATAATTTTGTAGGTCACCAATAGATTGATAATTGACCTATATTATGTTGCCAAGACCTTTTTCAATTTTCCATCTTTTGTACAACCTTCATCAATACAAGATTGCCAATCAATTGTAGTTTCGAATGCATATACATTATTACAATCTTCTGTTATCAAGGAATCTAATTCCAATTATATAAGGGTACGAATTAAATTTTCCAACATTTAATGTGATTCAAGCTTTTGGATTTATATGTCGGAGAGTAAACTCTCTTGTAGGATGGAGAAATATTGAACATTTTTCTTTTGCCTCATAATATGTCATGAAATGAAGTTCCAATTGAGAATCTTGCATGTTCAAATTCAATGGCATGAATGTATTTTCAGAAAATATAAGTGTTCTACCTTATTATTTCCAAGGTTCCTTTCCAAGAATTGTTAAGTTTTGGAAATTGTTTTTTCATTTAAATTTAGAATGACTTTTTTGTTAGCTTTAAGAATATTAGAACTTATTCTCTTTATTTTCCATAAAGAACAAAAGATTTAAGGTAATTAAAATCACTATTTGGTAACTTTAAATGTTGAAACCACCTTAAAATAACATTTAAGATGATTTTGTTTAATTTTTTTAAAATATTTTTCATATTGTCTCTAGAGAGACAATAGTTGGAATTATGGGCATAGAGTCTTTATATAGACAATATGTTTTTAATCTCATCTATTGTCTCTTAAGATACAAAAATGTAATTGTTTTTAAAGAGAAAAGTGTCTTTACAAAGACAAATGAAATTGTCTCTAGAGAGACAAAAAAAATTGTCCCTTAAGAGATAATAATGCCTGGGTCTTTATGGAGACAATAATAATATGAGTTTTATATTGTCTTTATAGAGACAATTTCTTAAGACAATATTTTTGAGACACTAATTTTGAGACACCCACTTAAAGACAATATTTAAGACAATACACAAGTTTCTTTTTGTCTCAAGCTAAGAAAATTGACTCAAAATTGTCTTAAATATTGTCTTAAACCCCCCAACCCCCGCGCCCCCTCCCCCCCCCCCCCCCCCCCCCCCCCCCCGCCCCCCCCCCCACACCCCCACATGTAGTAGTGATATGAGTGTAGCTTGCTCATTCTTCAATTATTCAACATTTGAGTGTAGCTCACTCATCTGATGGCAGGTTCCATTTGAATGGGATAATGATTTCACACTCATATTTTCTTAGGTCATGATGGATGTTTAGTTCTTATTCCCTATCTCAATACCCTTTGTTGATAAATAGTCAAAGTATAAGATTAATATTTTGAGGTTTGTAGATTTTGATTTCACACTGATTTTCTGTCAATTGAACTTTTAGAGTTGTGCATTTTGTGGAGGATGTTGGCATCCCACCTAATAGATTTAAGAGAAGTGCTTAAGAATGAAAATTGAAGAACTTATTGAGTGTGACATCTAATTTAGTGATTAAAAAAAAGCAATCAAAAGATTTCCAACAAATCCAAGTGATGGGCCCTTGAATTGTATACTTAAAGGCCTATGTATAACCTCTGCTACCCTGAACAACATGCATTTTTGTCATTGTCCATTATGCATCTAGATAATTTTGATAATTTAGATGTTATTAGGTGATTTAATAATTATGGAATTTGGCAGCCTTAACAAGTGGGTTTTCATATTGTAGCTTGTTAGTAGCTTACCATAAAGATAGGGGTATTTCCCCTTTGATACCCATATAAACCTACAATATTACTCGAAATATAGGATTTATCAAAAATGAGGATGAGAAGTGGTTATGTCGTAATTATAAGGAAACCAACTACCATAATTTTAGGGATTTTTGGAGAGAAAGAAACCTTACTATTAAGAAGGATAATCTTTCATCATTTTGTATAAAAGGAGGAATCAAGCTAGATGAGAGAGAATTTTTTAGAGGAGAAATAATAGTGTTTTTCTATTACAACTCTGCAGCTTTTTATTTCAATCTTATGTAACATTGACTTTGAATCAATGGAGAAACAATTTTGTTTCGCAAGCAATTAGTGTTGATTTTTCTTAGGTGCCTTAGTACTTTCAGAGGACCCACCAACAAGCTCTCTAAAGAATGAGTTGTAGTTTTCTACGTCATATTTCCATGCTTATTTCTTAGAATGTTCATGTATTTCTTTGTTGTTACAATTAGTAATTTAGTGAATGGTGCACTTAGTTGTTACAATTACTTGTTTAGTGAATGGTTATTACGATTACAATTACTAATTTGATACATTTTAGTTGTTGAGTTGTTGTTATGCATTTTGCGTTGTAGAAATAACTTCCTTTATTAGTTTTAATCTTCCTTTAATCAAGATGCTACATTTAGATAAACTTTGGGAGTTTCATGTAGTATTGCAGGTTTTTCGCATAGATTATGAAACTTCCTATAGATAAGATTTAATAGCTTCAGTTTGAAATTATTTCTGATGGTTATATATTTGTGTTTGAAAAACAACCTTGAATAATCATCTCTACCTGATCTAGTGAATGAGTATAGGTTGATAAGAAGTGAATAATATCTACAAGATTACATTACAATATTATAGATTGCTTTCCTACAAGAGCAAAGTAGATTTTCATTTCCTTGCAAGCATAGTTTAATTCCTTTGCTTGAAAAGTAGTATAGTTTTCCTTTCCTAGAACTTTACTTTCTTACAACTTTATTTCCCATACATTGATTCCTATGACTTTATTTTCTACAATCTCATTTCTTGTAAGCGTAAGCAAAGTTAAGTGATTTCTAACTGCCCTTCCACATGATCAAAAGGAACATTTGCTTTCATAGATCAGTGTGCATTGAGGAGTACGAAAGACGACTTGCATTATAATGCATGATACATATTAAGTTTATACAAACCCCTGGTTGACATAATGAAGTTGAGACCTTTAGGACTACAACATTGTTTCTACATACCTCCTTTGAAACCCAAAAAAATGAGATATATGAATTTGGATGGTTAACAAGGTATTAAAAAAAAAAAATCTAAGAATTTTCCATGTTAATGGAGGTTCCTAGAGTATTTGAAAAGTCTTGAAGGATTTTTCTAAGGGTATTGATGTCTTTGATACTGGAAATTCATAAAAGAAGAGTATTATCAAAAGTTGTTGCTGTGAAGAAGAGAGATAATGGGAACCAAGAGGAACACCTTTTAGTTGGCCAAGTTGTAGGGCTAAGTTGATAGATATTCCAACCCCTTAACCATGAGGAGAAAGATGTAAAGGAAAATTGAGACTCCCTACCTAATAACCCTTGAGGGGACAAAAGTGGGAGAGGGATGCCAAATAACTAGGATGGAGAAGAATATTTTGGAAATGAGGGCATGAACCTAACTATTATATCTCTCTACAAACCCAAAATGAGTGAGCATGTGAAAAATAAATTGTCAGCCCAATTTGTAAAATGCTTTTGAGATATCAAACTTGATGAGCATACTTGGAATCCTATTGGAATTAAGTGAGTGAATATGTTCATAGGCTAGTATTATGTTGTCCATAGTTTTCTTTCCTTCAACATAAGCAGTTTTCTCGGGAGAGATAAGTGAGGGGAGATTGGATTTTTGTTGGTTTGCAATAACTTGGAAATGATTTTATAAATGATATTACATAAGGAAACAATATTTAAATATGAAGGAGAATAACAGTGATATTTAGTAGGAATAAGAGATATAAAGGTAGAATCAACTGTTGTTAAGATAAAGGAGGAGTGTCAAGAGTCTTTTACTACTTTCCAAACACCATACCTAAGAATTTTCTAACAATCCTGGTAGAAATTGGTGGTAAAGTTATCGAAACCTAGGGAAGTGCATTAAAGCATTTCCATCATAGTTGTTTCGACTTCCTGCAAGGTGATTTCCTCCAAATGGAGATCACTCTGTTCCCTTGTTACAATTTTGGGATTTTTCTCGATTGTTTTCCTAATAGCAAGGCTTTTATTTGTAATTGTTTTCATGAGCATGGCTTGGAAATGATTCATGAGTTCATAGGATATTTCCTCATGGATTTCCTCTTTCTAGTGACTGGGTGTTTTTATGCTTGATATTATCTTACTTTTCCTATGGTAGATCATGAATTTGTGGAAGAATTTAGTATTTTTTTCCTACATCCTTAAGCCATTGTACTTACGATTTTTGTCTCTAGAGAATTTCCTCTTGCTTCAATCTTTCCTCAAGCTCTGGATTTGACACTAATCCTAGCTCTGGATGAGCTTCTCTACACTATCTCTATGCAATATCTATGTAGGTTGACATAGTCACTGCGTCACAGCTTAAGGTATTGTGTCAACCTCTCCTGATCTTCTGCCCACTAGAATTTCAACTTCCTAGCCCTCAGGACTCACACCATGTCTTCTGGCACTAGATCTCGATTTCTCCTCAAAAAATTTACGGACTCCCTCTGAAGCACTACATTTCCTCTGCATGGCATTGCACTGCCTCTATGGGCCTCTCAATGCCTTCTTTGCCTTGCATTCACTGGGAATGGAAAAATCCCCTTCGGTCTACTATCCCTGCCCCTCACTACAAGAATATCAATCGATCTCTCTCTGGCAACACAATGCTGCTACTCTTGAGAATTCAATCTCTAGATCTTACTATCTTGGTGTGTTCTCAAAGTACCCCTCAAGATCCTTCTTATAACCTCTCGTTGGAGCACCAACGACCAAAATCATCATCAAGGGCTAAGATTAATTGCGATTTTATCCTTGTCTTCTTCTAGAAGATTCGCACGAGATTTAATTAATACCCTTTAATTAATCACATTTCCTGAGTTTAGACTTAGGAATACATTAAAAATGATTAATTATTTTAATTAAACCATCTCTATGTGGAATTTTCTAAAACTATTTTTGGGTCTTGGAGAATGCATGTGTCTTAGCCTCTCTGTAAAAATTGCAAGACTATAACACATCTTATGCTACATAAATCAACACTCCCTCTTAGCGAGGAAAGTGCTCCAATGTTGCAACCCACTAAATCATCACTTTGTCTCTATACCATCTCCTTATGTGCTACTAATCTTCGGCTCTGCTTCCCATAAACTACTATGAAACTTTTATTACTGCATTTGTGTTGTTGTTCGCCCTGTTGAACTGCTACCAACACTACATCTACACTGCAACCATTTCCAATTGTTGTTGTTGCACCTACAACAACTCCAAGGGAAAAGCATCCAAAATATTGAACCAACTATGATCAGTACGATGCATTTGTCACCTCAGTCCTGACTGCTACTAGACTTTGCACTATCACTGAAGCCTCTACATTGCTACTGACTCTTCTCTTTTCCATCCACATTGATGCCAACTTTGCACTACACTGCCCAATATTTGACGTGCTACTAGCTACTACATCTGTCACTCTGGAACCTGACTACACCAACTACCACTGATCCATCCTACTATCACATGTTTTGGGCTCCAGTAGTAAGGTATTGATTCATGAGGTGGATCTCCTCAAGAATATTTCCCATCTTGTAGCTCTCTTTGGAGCTACAAAACCAAGTCGCCCCACCTCACTCCTACAAGTATGGTTGCCAACATGGCAAAATATGATATACTCATACTGCAAATTCTACTTCTCTATTGATGCTTCTGCACTGCTCCTGCAATTACTGCAATAATGAGTTTGACCTCCCCAGATCCATAAGTACTATCCCCCATAAGGTTGCTCCATTTGGAACTAGATTCCCTCTCAGTCTCGATCTCCCTATGGGAAATATCTCTACTCCCTCTTGGAAACTCACACAGTCCTCTTGAACTAGAAATTGGACTACAAAGCTCTTCACTAAGAATCTCCTCGCTGGAACTACATCTGTATACTACAACTAGGCAATTCACATTTCCTATGTCACTGCAATTAGTTCCACAACTATCTTCCAAAAACTAACTGCAACTAGTTATGCAACTATCCTTTGAATGACTAACTGCATCTACTAACACTATGATTCTCCTGCTACTAATTATGTTGGGCTCCCATAATAAGGATACTGATCCATGTAAGAAATATGCAACAACTGGATCTAATTTGCTGGTCTTCTATGGATCTTGCCCATCCATGGTCATCTATGCAAATGTCGACCTCCTCCTCTTCTCCTCTACGTAACTGCTGACTAGATTTTCACACCCCCTACTGGAGTGGTCGAATCTGCTCACAACTACTATTACTATACTAGGAAAATTCGAATTTATTGGCTAGAAGTCCCTTGGGAAAAGAATTCCCTCAGTGTGTTCTCTTCCTTCCTCTTGATGCTATTTTTCACTAGCAAACTGCTCCAAAATATTTACGTCCAAACCGAAGATCTACTATGCAAGGAAATTGATGCTACTCCCTCCGCCTCTGATACTCTTCATTCTGGAAAATTTTATTATCTTTTGACTCACTCATAGAAGTAAAATTTCTATGAAATACGGACCCTCCTGGCGAAGGAAATATGCTACCCCTGATGTTTTGAATTGACACCTATTCATAAATTTGAACCTCCTTCTCCACTTCTTCTATGAGCTCTCTGGCTTCTGATATGTGTTCCAATACCACATGAAAATGTGATGACCTAAATGCCTACTGCAGCAACTAATAATAGTTCTCCTATTTTTTAAATTTACTCAACATATTATTCATTTTTATCAATGGAAAACATTGAAATACATACATTGCAACCTTTGTAACATAAAATACCATGGAAAAAAAATACTACATAGAAAGAAATAACACACACATAATTACACCATTACATTTAGACAAATGTCCTCAGAAAATCCTAATGTGGGAAAATCGGTGTAGTAGATGAGGTTTATTACGAAGAAGTAGTTTTCTAAGTACAAATAATTGGATGCCTAAACTGGCAATCCAATACAGAGAATATATTGGTAGAGAGGTAGTGAGAAAATATCTCACATTGTCACTAGAGATCTGACACTAATCTAGGCTCTAAATGAGCTACCCTATGCTATCTCTACATCGTCTCTACGTGGGCTCACATAGTCAATGTGTCACAGCTCAAGGGACTACGTGACCCTCTCCTTCTAATCTTCTTCCCACTAGAAACTCGAACACCTAGCCGTCTAGACTCATACCCTGGCTTGTGGCATTGGATATCGACTACTCCTCAGTAAAATTATAGACTCCCTTTAAAGCATTGCACTACTTCTACATGGCATTGCACTGCCTTTATGGAAATCTTGATGCCTTCTCTACCTTGCACTCACCAGGATTGGAAAAAGCCCCTCTGGTCTAATATTCCTTCTCCTCACTGCAAGAATATTACTCGATCACTCTCTGGCAACTTAGTGTTGCTACTCTTGAGAATTTGATCTCTAGATCTCACTAGCTCATTGTGTTCTTCAAGTGTTGATCAAGATCCTTCATATAATATCTCATTGGAGCACCAACGTCCAAGATTAAATCATTATCAAGGGCTAATATTAATTGGGAGTTAATCCTTATCTCCTTCTAGAAGATTCACACCAGATTTAATTAATACCCTTTAATTAATCACATTTCCTAAGTTTAGAGTTAGGAATACATTAAAAATAATTAATTATTTTAACTAAACCATCTCTAGGTGGAATTTTCCCAAACTATTCATGGGTCTTGGAGAATGCATGCGTATTATCCTCTCTGCAAAAATTTCAAGGCTAGACCACATCCGATATTACATAAATCAACAAACTATTTATTAATGTTTCAATTCCTGAAATTTGACATTTGATATTATCACTTGTTTGATGGTGGCCATCTCTTGTTCTAGCTTTATGTTTTCATTGTAAATGTTACCAAAATATTCATTATTTCAATTATTTATTTTCATTTTGAGATATTTTAACCACTATTGGAAGAGATACATAAGGGTCCCAGGAAAATGATATGATTCTTTCCACCATTTTTCTACATTAGTGAGAAAATCAAGATGTTGTAACCAAAAGGCCTCGAGTTTGAAGGGCTTGTTCCTGAGACTACTAATCTAGTCAATAGAGAGTTATATGAGATTGTGATCCAAACCATGGTAAGGGGGAATAGAAGCCTCAATATTGGTTCTTGAAATATAAAGAGAATCTACTATTAAGATTCTATCAAGTCTTGAAGCTATTTAAGATGTTGCTTCTTTCTTATTGTTCTACGTGTATAAGTTATTGTGTGTGCTCGGATCTATAAGTTTGGATTTATTGATAAATTCCACAAAGAGGGGGATTTATTCATCAACTCTATGAATCCCACCTTTTGTTTTAGTGAGATTTTTTATCATGTTAAAATATTCACCTATAATGCAGAAGATTTCCCATACAAGCCTTGAGGCTCTTTGGAGGCTTTGAAGGAGGAATATTTTATCAAAAGGATTACTAGGGCCATAAACACTGGTTATGAAAATCGAATTGCCTAAACCAATGGGTTGAAAGTTTGCAATAAGATTCCGGGAAAAGAAAAGGATTCTTGTAGAGTGACTAAGGGTTTAATGTGATATATACCTCCTGATGCTCTTTGGGAATCCTAGATTATATAATCATAATTTATTGAAATATTTTTTTAAATATTGTTCAAAGACTAAAGAAATCATTTTGTTTCCTTAATCATCATGATGTTAGGGTGTTCTTGGTGTATTTTTTTTTGTAGGTGTTTTTGCTCAAATTTCCCATTAATAACGGTAGTGTTCCACAAGATGAATTTAATTGATGATATTTAGAAGAGGGTTTAAAGATGTGACACTCTTCTAATATTCACCAACTAATTCCCTAGGTTCTATAGTATTTGGATTTTCTTTGGTTATTTCGGAATATTGAATTTGATCTTTGGGATCATTTTTTTTTATTTGATTAGAGGAAAAAAAGAGTTGTGGTTAGGGGTATTAATTGGTTCGTGCACTTGAAAAATAATTAGATCTTGATTTTGGATGTATGCTCTAGTGGTGATTTATAATCTCTCCTAGGGAATGGTTTGTTTTTTTCTGATAAAAAAATAATAATTTCCATTAATAGATAATAATATTACACTTTGAATATGCATTATTTTGCATTCAAAAATGGGTTGTTATAGCCATCCAAAAAAATGAAAAGATAAGCCTCTAAAGAGCCATTTTTGTGTCTAGAAATAAATGTCTATCAACAATAAAAGATTGCATCATAAAACAACAAATATATACAATATTATCCCACTTGGTTCGAAGTATTATCTAATAAAATAGAAATGAAAAATATAAATTAAGTGTCATAATATGTCTATCTATACACCCTCTATGAAATTCTTGTGGTAATATTCATGGGTGGTATCATCTATCTACTCAAGGATGTTCTAAGTGCTCATATTCTACTCAACACCTTCTTTAGAGAGAGTGTCATCATTGGAGTTCCTTTCCCTATAAATATGGCAACATGGAATCCAATCAAAATAAACATTTAACTACAAAACCTCTTCAATAATTGGGTACAATGTGTGCATGTGACATCTTGTAATCTCATCAAACCATTTGATAACAATATTTGGGTCTCCAAAAATATGCAACTGATGGCATCCCTTTTCTATAGAAAAGTAGAGAAGAATCTTGAGGCTAAGTAACTCAACATAGTTATTTGTCCATCTAGCAAGCTTGATCTGAAGATTGATGAAATTATTATCCCAAAGATATAAGAAAACCTACCCCCCCATACTCTTCCCCAACAAGAGAAGCCCCTTAACAGTAAACCCATGGATACAGATGGTGAATAACTTTAGCTATGATGATGTGCTAATGGTGTCCAGGCTCAACATCAGATAATAAAGAAGAGGTTCCCATGACATGTGCAACCATCATGTCTAGAGTAGCATACTTATCTTGAAATATATCATTGTTCCTGGAGATCAATACACCCCAACTGATAATAGGTGCTAAATTCATAGGATTTTCATGTTCCCACCATTGCTTCCAAACATCATTTTAAGAGGAACCTAGCCACATGCAAGCTAGTCCCAGGAAATTTCAAATAGTGTTCCATACTCCCAGGTTGAAATGAAAATAGAGAAAGAGGTGATATATTATCTCCTCAACATTTTTACATAGGGTACACCAACTTGGCCTAAACACAAATCTCTTTTTTATATTATCTCCCGTAGGGACCTAACTTTATAGTATACACAACTGAAGCAGTCTAGCTTTACCTGGGTTGCAAAGCTTCCATAATTTTCTCCACCACAAGACTATCTCTCCCAATATCTTATCATCAATGATATGCATATACCTTGTTTTTAGTAAATATTCCCTTAAGGGAGAATGAACCCAACATATAGAATATTCCATGTCCCTAAGGTGAAAATGGGCAGTATTGAGAGAAAGAGTGTAATTTTGCCATTGTCTTATGAATTAAATAGGAAAATTTACATGGTTTGCATCAAACCCACCCTGTTTACAAAAAGAAGAACAATCGTTATCAACCACATAGTTCAAGCTAATCCTGCCATTTATATTAAGGAATTACATAAGCTCTTGAGATAAATAAATAAATAAATATTCTCAACAGCCCACCCAAGAATTAATACCAATCCTCAACTTTTCACCATTTCCAACTTTCCAAGGCAATCCTTCTTCAACCATTAAGAAATATGCTAAGATTTATTTCCATATAGTTGAAACATCTTGCCTCTACTTGTTTGGGACACTTATCCATTCTTCAATTGAGACAGGATGGATATACTTCCTGGATACCACCTTTGTCCACTAACTATCAATGGATAACAACCTCAAACCAAATTTTTCTACCAATTTCTTAACAAACATGTGTAGGTTTTTCAAACACCACCCAGCCCACATCTTTGGTCATGAAATTTTGTCCCATTTAACCTAGGGGAAAACCCAACCATCTTTTCATCCCATCCATAAAATTCTACAACATGTCTTATGGATAGAGTTTAGAAATCCTTTTGTTATTCATGTTAAGGCCATACCAAAAAATTTAAGAGCTTTAAGGACTAATTTTATCAGAAACAATTTGTCGACTCTAGGCAACCATCTAAATCTCCACACCTTTAAGATCTCTTAAATTTTTTCAGTTAGCCACATCCATTCATCCTCTTTATAGTCATTTCATTTTGAGTGGAACCCCTGATACTTTAATCCTTAATCAAAACATTTAGAGTGAAAAGGAAACATATTATGAGAATTTATGAGCTCATCCCTAGATAGACCGAACAAGGAGAGAGTAGATTTTTGAATATTTACTTGCAGGTGTGAAGATTTCTCAAAGAATGATAGGGAACTTCTTTAATGGTTTTAAAATTAGGCCTTGACATATCACATAATAAAATAATATAATCCATGGATAAAATATGTGATTGTTAATTCCTCATCTACAATAGCACTTTTTAAGTCACCCCTCCATTTTTCTTCAGCTAACATTCTACTCAGGCCCTCAGCCCTTGCTAAGAATAATAGTGGAGAAATCGAACAACCCTACCTCAACCCTCATTACATGCAAGGGAAAAAGTTGAACTTGAACCATAGATAAGAATTTCAAATGATACAGTGGTTATGCAACTCATTATCCAGTTAATAAAAGGGACTTCAAATCCTAAATGGGTCATTAGAAAATTGATGTGTATCTAGTTGAGTCTGTCATATGCTTTGGATAGGTCAATTAATCATCAGGCACTTAATTTTCTTGGATTTTAAACTATGAATCCCTTCTTAAGAAACTCAATAGCTTCATGAATCTGTCAACCTTCCAAAATGCAAATTTTTCCTTAGATACATTTTTAGATAAAATTGGCTTAATCCTATTGGCTATGTTTTTATCTATTACCTTATAAAAGTAATTGCGTAAAGATATGGTCTTGAAATAATCAAATGGGTGAGGAGTATTGGACTTGGGGATGAGAAAAATAAAGATAGAGTTAAAATAATTAAGCACCTTTATTGATTGTTTGGAGTCCTTAACCACCTTCAAGAGATCCCCCCCCCTAAAATATCATATAGCCCATTAAATATTTCAACTGACCAACCATCAGGTCCATTAATTTTATCCTTCTGAATGCTATGGAGGACCTTTTTTAATTTGTCCTCAAACATAAAATTCATTAAGCATTGGTTGTAATCATTTCCCATGAACCTAGCGAATTGTCAAGCGATTGAAATAACTTCAACAATGGTCGCTTTAGGGGGAGCCTTATAAATATTTCTAAAGTGGTTTTTTCCCATCCCTATGAGATCTTCATATGTTGTAGATATACAACCATTGGGATCATATAAAGTGCATATAATATTGTGAGTTTCACGACCTTTTTTCAAACTGCCAAAAGAACTTTGTATTTTCATCTCTGCCTTTCAACCATATTGCTTTTCTCTTTTGCCTCCATGTGTCCTCCTTTTCTACTGATTCTCATTTTGGTAGCCTATAGATGAATGATCCTCTATTTTGATTCCTCCAATGAATACCCCCCTCCCCCCTAGAAGGAGCTTCCATAGGCTCCAACTCCTTCTCTACAACTTTAAGATCTTCCTCCTCCCTTTGTTTTTTAAGGGGTGACCATTCAATCATAGCCTTCTTCACCCTTTTGATATTTTCAACAAATTGAACTTATACATGCCTATTGTTGACTGGGAAGTAAAGTATCCATGTTCAACAACCAAATTACAAAAATATTCATCATATAATATGCAACATTGAATCTAAAAGGGCTCCCAAGTTTGTTAAATCCCCCCTTCACTTCAAGAAAAATATGATGATGGTTAGATTCACCCCCCATGCTCACCCATAGACAAAAGTGTGGTATCCTTTATAATAAGGGGTTTGTAATAAGGAACCAATTAATTCTCCTGGATATTATTTCTTCATTGGTTCGCCTATTTCTCTTGGTTCTTTTTTAATTTATCAAATACACATCACACAATTTATGTTCCTCAAGAGGATGACTAAAATAATAAGATAGGGGGTCCATATGAGCATTAGGGCCCTAAATTTCAAAGGCCCCACGAGAGAAGTTCAAGTCCCCCTACCACTAAATTATTAGCCTTCACATTAGAACGAGGCATCAACATTTCCCAAAAAGTATTCCTATCCCAATAGGGCCCATAGATATTAACCACTTTTAACTCCTTCCCCAATTCAAAGAATAAATATCAGCTCCCAAGGCCAAATCCAATCCCCAAGATCCTAGAGTCTTGATATATTTTTTATTAAACCCAACCAATAGGTCCCCTAATTTTCATTTTGTATCCAATTTCATAAAAACAGCCTTGAAATATAGATATGAATTCCATTACAATCAAATCCCCATTCCCCAATGCTTCTTGAAGGAAAATAGTATCAATGACTTCATATTGACTAATCTTTGTGATCCTAGTTTTGTGGAGGGACTAGCCAAACCTTGACAATCGAAACAGAGAAAAATCATTAGGAGACAAATCCTAGGGCCCATGCTGCTCTATGCACCCCAACAACAGGTCTCTTTGTACTAGTTGATACATCCATACTGGCTTTAATATTTTCCTTTGAGATATTGAATTTTGTAGTCTAGATCTATCCGCTAGAATTGATTGGGGAGAAATGACCTAGGCCCCCCTTACCATAAATTGATTCCATCTTCCTATTATTGGATTGAAGGCTATATGAGGAGAATGACTCAAAGGTGATCTCCAAATCCCTTGATGGGGAAGTTATCAAGGGAAAATAATATGAAGGAGCATGAGAAATAGGATGGGAGATAATACCCAAAAATAGCTCGGAGGGGCCATTACTAGATAAAGAAAGAGACTGAGATAAATTATTTGACTTCATTGCAAGAGAAAAAAAAAAGGATAATGAGATTTGAAACAGGGAGGAGAGAAGAGCTAGTACCCGAAGAAGAGAGTCTTGAGGAGGATGAGCCACCCTCTTGAGTGTTGGCATGTCTAGAAAATGCTACCCCATTGCCCCTCACCTTTACTTCCCCTTACAATTTCATAGGCTCTAGCTCATTTTATTGTGGAACCTATGGAGTAGTCCCATACGACAAATATCCAGGGGCTTCTGTTTCCTTTTCCCAAAATCACCCTCACATTGGTCCTTTTTCCCTTTCTTCCTTGAAAAAGGAAGAGGGAAATCGTTAAGAACATGACCCTGTTTGTGACTTTTGTAGCATTTGAAAGGGGATGCCTTCATAATCCAATATCTTCATGTGAGAGAAACCTCGACAAGTGATATTCAGATCCACAAATAACCCTTCATGTGAGTCTTGGTTAACCAAGATCCTTGCTATGGTTATTCTTCTTCTAATCTTGTATGACCTATCAATCTCCAAGAATGATCCTAATTTATTTTCAAAAATCCTGAAGACGTCCAAAGACCAGAGCTGAGGAGGCATCCTAGGAAGCCTTACCCACATAGAGGTAAAACCCATTTTTTTTTATTGGCGCCAAAAAAGGGTTACATATTTTCGTTAGAATCGGCAAGGAATCTATACACCATGTTTAGTCGAGAACCCAACTAGATGCTTCCACAAATTATATTTTAGCATGAACCATTCTTGCATAAGAGTATTAACCTTGGGGAGGTCGTTGAGATCCTTCCCCCATTCCCTTTTAGTCCATTCTTGAAATAGCTCAACAAAAAATTTTATTCCTCTTGTTCGACCCACCACCGCCCTCTTAGATGTCTCCATAACTTCTCTAACTAAATTTCTTCCCTAAGCACCAAACTCTTGTCTTCGTTTTTTACTCTTGCACACTTTCCTTTTCTTTCTTTTATTTTAGGGTTGTCATTGTCCCTCTATGATTTCCTAATCTTTAGGGTTTCCACCTTCTAAATAGGGCCTTCATCTCAATCCACACACCTACCATCTTCCTTCTCTAGATAAATCACATAGTTAGATGGGTCTACTAAATGAAACCCTTGAAACACTAGAGAAAAACCTTCAAACAAATTTTCTTCAGTCCTTTGTACACTACCGTAGCTAAACCCTTGTCCAATGTTACCCTAGAAAGGAAATCCTAGTCATGGAAACCCAAAGCTGCCTTGTGCTGCCTCATTGAGTACCTACTCAAAACCTTGGAAATCCTTTAAATGTTTACCCCAAAACTGAGCATCTAGAGTAGTGTCGGGGAATAAATCTTTGCATGCCACTGATTTTGATACACAAAACCCTAAGGGAGACTATGACCCCAACACTAACAATGATTCCTTACTTTAATTAGATGGGAAAGACAGAAGAGAGATGATAGAGGTAACCAAACCTAATGACTACCAAGGTTGAAGATAAGTGTTAACTCCAAGATCCAAATCGCAAAATATCTCCCTTCCCTCTAGATCAAGAGCTCGAGGTGGCATTTATGCCCAAATGGGAGCATAGTCATTGTGACCAAATGAATAATCCACCTCATCAACCATTTTTCTTCCATCGTCAATGATACACTTTTCATTAAACACTAGCATATATAGAGAGCAAACAACCCACAGTTTAGAGGCTTTCCTCAGCCTGCAATCCTGCTGATATCTGAAGAATTATGGTGATTTTGATATTTATCTAACCCCAATTTAAAACCTTCACTGTAGAACTCCGACCAATGTACCATAAACTATCACTCCCTCGAAATGGTTACTAGGTCATTATTAGTCCATTCACCTACAAGAGATTGCAGACCAACATTTTGTAGGTTGATTTCCTTGAAATACTCCGCAATAGAAAATATTAGGTTATTCCCCATTTCTAGATCCTCTTGATCATCTGTGCTCGTCAGTTGTGCATGCACATATTTTGTTGGTTGGCGTGGTCACCGAATAGTTTGCCTAATCTCTTTTGCTTTGGTATTTTCCCCTTTGGCAGTTGTCTCATTTTCTTCAAGATGTTGGAGGACCCGCTACTAGTTATGACATGTTTCATTTTTAGAGGTTGGATTCTTTGTTCCTCTTTGGGTTGTCTTCCTTTTATTGGTGACCCTCGTAAACCCATCTAAATCCAAGGAAAAATTTACTTGTGCATTTTTTTGGACTTTGTTTCGTGGGTATTCTCGGAATAGATGGTCATATTCATGACATTTTTGGCATCTAAAAGGGATTTTCTCATAACTTTTGGTTGTCCCCATATTTCATCTTCATTTTTCATTTGAATGCTTATTCGGAGGGATTCATATATATGTAGATAAGCATAAAGGAAGGCATAAGAAGTGCATCAACCTTTCTTTGTGATATCTTATATCATAACAAAATTCCCTATGGCATTACAAATGATTTATAAGATTTCAGTGTCCCAAAACTCCTGTGAGAAAAATAAATGCAGATTTAGACTGGGGTCTTAGAAAGAAAAAAAAATTGTCGAGGTGGAATCTATGAACCCATAGCTTCATGAACAAGCTAGCCAGATTCATGTAATCTCTATCCTCTATATTGTTGAAAATGACTATGAAGAAACCCTCAGATCGTACCTTCAGGTTGAGATCCTCTATGAGCGTCTATTATTTTTGGATCGAGCTAAACAAGGATTTTCCTGAGGGTCCGAGACCTACAAATTTGCATATTAGTGCATGCTCTCTCATATATTCAATTTTTTCCAATATTTTTTCTAATGGGATTTGCAAGTGGTGATATTGAATTATCTAAGGAAGGAAAGAAGCATAAGATTTTGGATTGTTCATTGTTGGAGTAACAAAGATAATAGTTGCAACTTCATTGCTAGTCATATTAGATGGATTCACCTCCAACTGTGGCATGTGAGCTCAGAAATTGTTGAATTTACACAAAATACCTTGATTGGCTTTGAAGGCACCTCGTCTGCCCCCATTAGGGCACTATTGGAGGGTAAAGCTTGACAACAAGAGAAAAAGCCCTAGAAACAAAGATTGAAAAGCCAAAAATCTCTCGTAAAAAGTTCAAAACAAAAAGTATTTAAAATAATATTACAAAGTTAATATGGATAACATCTATGAATTTGGCACAATAAGTATAATTGACCGCCACTTTAAAATCTAGAAAATCAGCAAATACAAAGAAACAATTTAATTGAATATAATATTATTTACGAAATTTAAAATTTAAATTTTAATATTAAGTAATATTAAATGTAAATTTCAAGTTAATGATTAATGATTTAGGGAATGATTTCTAATATCTTTAAATTTATGTGTTGAAGCTATGAAATGTAATATAATATTGATATAAGAGAGGATAGTCTCCCATCTAATTATTAAGATAATATTTAATGATTAATGATTTAGGGAATGATTTCTAATATCTTTAAATTTATGTGTTGAAGCTATGAAATGTAATATAATATTGATATAAGAGAGGATAGTCTCCCATCTAATTATTAAGATAATATTTAATAAGTATGGGTATGTGGATGCATATTAATTATTTGAAATTATTATGTAAAAAATTTGTATGTTTGTGATTAGATTTCCCATTGAATTTAGATTAAGTGATTAGATAAAATAGTTGTTATTCTTCTCACATGCTTGCCTTGGGTTGAAAAAGAAAGTGACTTTCTTCCCAATGACTACCCTAAAATTTACCAAATTAAAAAAGGCTTGTGATAGTAAGCTTCTGCGTGAATAGCCATTTAGGTATGTTAGACTATTCTTGGTATAGTGAGAGTCATCCGTCGTATGTCATGCTGGTATAGCTAGAGTCATCTATCTATTGCTTAGGTCTTTGGATATATATGCTTTACCATGATGGAAGTCGATCCCGCAATCTTTGAACTAGGGGATTATTACAAGTCATTTCTGCACTGTTACGATGACAAGGGCAGTTGCAGGAGTGAGATTGTCGATCTGTGTCAATGTAGCCATGATAAATGGGTTTATGTGTGTTTGGGCACGAATATAAGGTCATGGCTACTTTAAGATGGGGTGGTACCTCACTTCGAGTCGGGAGAAAGAAGCGATGGAATGAAACTCTAGCATATCAAGTCTCCACGTAAGTCAACTGATTCAATTTGCAGCAGTTATAGCAACGGTTGATACTTGATAGAGGTAAGAGAAAGACTCTGTTCCTGATCTGTGTCAATGTAGCCATGATAAATGGGTTTATGTGTGTTTGGGCACGAATCTAAGGTCATGGCTACTTTAAGATTGGGTGGTACCTCACTTCGAGTCGGGAGAAAGAAGCGATGGAATGAAACTCTAGCATATCAAGTCTCCACGTAAGTCAACTGATTCAATTTGCAGCAGTTATAGCAACGGTTGATACTTGATAGAGGTAAGAGAAAGACTCTGTTCCTGATCTGTGTCAATGTAGCCATGATAAATGGGTTTATGTGTGTTTGGGCACGAATCTAAGGTCATGGCTACTTTAAGATGGGGTGGTACCTCACTTCGAGTCGGGAGAAAGAAGCGATGGAATGAAACTCTAGCATATCAAGTCTCCACGTAAGTCAACTGATTCAATTTGCAGCAGTTATAGCAACGGTTGATACTTGATAGAGGTAAGAGAAAGACTCTGTTCCTGATCTGTGTCAATGTAGCCATGATAAATGGGTTTATGTGTGTTTGGGCACGAATCTAAGGTCATGGCTACTTTAAGATGGGGTGGTACCTCACTTCGAGTCGGGAGAAAGAAGCGATGGAATGAAACTCTAGCATATCAAGTCTCCACGTAAGTCAACTGATTCAATTTGCAGCAGTTATAGCAACGGTTGATACTTGATAGAGGTAAGAGAAAGACTCTGTTCCTGATCTGTGTCAATGTAGCCATGATAAATGGGTTTATGTGTGTTTGGGCACGAATCTAAGGTCATGGCTACTTTAAGATGGGGTGGTACCTCACTTCGAGTCGGGAGAAAGAAGCGATGGAATGAAACTCTAGCATATCAAGTCTCCACGTAAGTCAACTGATTCAATTTGCAGCAGTTATAGCAACGGTTGATACTTGATAGAGGTAAGAGAAAGACTCTGTTCCTGATCTGTGTCAATGTAGCCATGATAAATGGGTTTATGTGTGTTTGGGCACGAATCTAAGGTCATGGCTACTTTAAGATGGGGTGGTACCTCACTTCGAGTCGGGAGAAAGAAGCGATGGAATGAAACTCTAGCATATCAAGTCTCCACGTAAGTCAACTGATTCAATTTGCAGCAGTTATAGCAACGGTTGATACTTGATAGAGGTAAGAGAAAGACTCTGTTCCTACTGTCTAGTGCCATCCAACGATTATATATCTAATATCTATGAGCCTAAGTGTCTAATGAGGCGATGCATGAACTTTGCTCACAACTTGGAACACTTGTTCCAAGGCCGGCTAATGAAGAATCATATCGTTAGGGCAATGGGAGCGTTAAACCGGGTATCCTTCACTGGGCAGCCTTCCAAGAATGCGTATGTTTTTCTCTTCTTTTAGGTTTTTTTTTTTTTTCAACTGAACAAATTGGTTTGAACAGTTCTCAGGTATATACTATAAGATGAGTAAAGACCAAATCTCTCCGCCTAAACATTGACCCATTGGTACTCTGAATAAGAGGCTTCTCCCAGGGAAACAACCATCCTTCAGTTAAACATCTAATTGGTGTAGTTGACTCTGATTAAATATTTCAGCCTTCAAATTCTTGAGGACGAGCAGCAGCCGTGGGTCGGGTCGTTGGGTCGTTGGCCATAATCGCTGTAGTTGGAATCAGACTGAAGGAGTCAGTGAATTCTCAGGGTCTGATCAAGAGTTATGAGTCGTTTGGCATCTAATCATCGTATTTCGACTATGTGATTGAAGCAATGGATGAATTCTGGAGGAGTCAGCAGTTATTGGTCGAATGTTTGACGAGAGCAAACTTTCTGGATTTAATTATAGGTGAGGAGGTCAGCTTTTCCAATAGAGGTGATGAGTAGCATGTGAAAAGGTGGGTTTATCTTTATTTAAATTTCAGATGTGATATTTTGAAATTTGATAGATAGATAGAAGTAGCGTTAGAAAATTAACTTGGTTTTTAAAGTTCAAATATTTTTGGAGTTTGCGAAAGTTTAGCTAATCGACTGATAATAAAATATTTTAGGAATTTACAATTAAATTTAGTTTAATTAATCAAATAATAATAAGAAATTGAAATTTTAGATAAGTAAATTGGTCAATTTTTTTTAATTATTATAATTATAACATATAGTTTAAGATGAAATAGTTTTTTTATGGGAAGATGATACAATAGAAAATGATACAATTTTAGGAAGATTGTGATTTTTTTGTTCTTTAAAATACATTTTTGAATATATAAATGGATTAAGTATATTGAAAAACCCTTAGAGCATTCGAATTGTATAGATTAAACAGCGTACGCCAAAGTTTTTTAAAAATGGTTAAAGTTAAGGTCATTTCGTCTAATCACCCCCATCAAACACCTTATATTACATTAAGCTAAACAAAATATCCAATATAAAAAATATTCATGTTAGAGTTGGTTTTTCCAGCCCCTCATTTCTCTGTGAGCTAAATATAATCAGTTGTAAGCTCGCATAAGAACTTGCATTTATCTAATTGTAGTAGTTATCTTTATTTTAGAGTAAGCTTCCTCCATTACTATATAATGGAAGGCTTCTGTGTACTACACAACATTTTGAGTAATAAAATACTCTTTTATGATATCATAACCGATATTAATTTTATAAATATTATGAAATAAAATACTCTTTCATGTTACATGGGACGTTTTAGCTTTTATAGGGGTTGACAATTTTTTTCTCCCAGATTTGCAAATTTAAAAATTTATTTGAATGCTTTCGATTGCAGTGTTTAGATCTAAATGGAATTTGAAATTCCACTTTGGCATAACATTTTTAGGAATTCTTTTTGTCATGGTAAACGCATTTTTCTGATCACTTTGTTCTTTGGTGGACTATTTTAAAGGATCTTTCGTTTTTTTGTTTTTTGGAAGATTCTGGCTGGACGTCATTACCTTGGCTCTGAAAATCGACTACATTGATTGCTTTATTTTGAGAAAGAAATGAATCAATGGCTAATCTTGGTTGTGTACTTTTGTAGTCCGGATATTTTGTAAAACCATGGAGAATTTATGTGTCTTGTAGTTTCTAGCTATATATGGAAAGCAGAGACAAATCTAAATTAATAAAATGATGTGAAGAGACCCATATGTGGGAGAGCGTATTAAGGTTGAAGCTTTGATTTAGCTGGCTGCTGTTTTTGGGTATTTAATTGAGTGAATATTTGGAACAAGCTGATGGAGATGACGACAGCTTGACAACGGGAGCGCTATTAGAGGCCCTTGTATATGGTCCCAATTCAACTTCCAGCTGGACCAAGTATCTTGCTTTTGCAAAGGATTTTCTTGGTTTGGCTACCAATCCTCGCTTTCAAAGGCCACCATCCCATTTCAGGTCGGCTGGCCCGCGGCGGTTGATGTCGAGAGATCGTGTGTTTGCCATCTTTGCGCAGGGTTTCCACTCTAATTCGTCGCAAAGCATATGCACGCTTGGATTGGCCCACAGGTATTTTCTGAACGGTTCTCACACAATTTTCTTGGCTTCTCCAGCAGATGGAGATGAAAAATAATGGGGGTCTGAGCCGAGGTGCAGTAAGGGTCTGAGATGCGGGGTGGCAACAACGGTTGCGACGTTTCTGCTTCCTTTTCTGTGGATTGTCGGGTCGGTGGGAATAGGATGCAGAAAACGTAGGAACATTTTCTACAGGCCAAGAAAAAACGGTGCCAGAAGTGGGTCGTTGCCACGAGGGTACGATAAGGAGAGAGTTTGGCAGTTAGTGTTGGATTAGACGGCGCGCAGAGGGAGAGGCTATATCGGTAATCGCATCGGGCATTGTCAGGAGAGATTCACTAGTGCGCTGGAGCTTGTTTTACAGGAGCTAGATCCCTGTGCTTGGCCATACATCTTGAAGCACCACCTGATCCCCGTTGATTTATTTAGGCAGCTGCCACTAGATCCTGTGGCGTATACGTGGTTTTTGGAGGCAGGAAGTGAGGTCACAACTTGTGTAGTGATCCCTGTATTAGTTCACCATGGACTTTTACTGTGCGGTGTAGTGTCTGGTTTGGGCTCCCAGGCGATGGTGATGAACCAGGGGTGGCCGAGTCTCCGTCGTCGTGGAATGGTATTGTCTCTCCGTCTGGTGTAGGCACCAGTCTGGAGTATTCATTAGCGGTACTGCACCCATTAAAGCCCAGATTGTGAATTTACATACAGATTTCTGGGGATCAGCACAGAGTACCTCCTGGCATATTACACATACCTTTTCATTTATCTCGTCAGTATATACGCCCGATTCTCTCGGTATCAGTGCGATCCTAGTCTGCTTATTTTAACATTATCTAGCCTACGCGGATGGGCGATCTCGACCTACGGTTGGGGTCATTTTCTTTTGCCAGAATACTTCACTCGTTTCACTTTCTCTGGCTGACGGGTGGCTGGTTTGTGGACTCTTGGGTTTTTTCTCGACGCCACGCAGCACTCTCAGGCGGGACCACACTGACTTGAGCCTGATTTGGTGTGCTGTCTGGACACAACGAGGACATGCAGGATCGTATGTCTCCATCCCCGAAGGCATTGATTGGGGCTACTATCCTTGTGGAACTGATGATGTCGAGGCTTCCCCAGAGTCCAAATCCTATTGCACATGTACTATCGGTTCTGGATGGTGGTCCTCTGATTGATATAAAATTTACATGAAAGAATCGCTCTTCTAAGCCGATGAAGAATCCATTACAGGACCATCGGTGCTGGGTGCAGGGGCTCACTGGGAAAGCATCGAGTCCCTGAGGTACAAGGCGTTGGTGGGGAGCAGGGGTTAAATTTGACGGGTGACTCTACTCGTTAAGGAATTTTCTTATGACGTTTTTATTTTTACATTGTCTATCATATGACTTTTAAAATTTATTTCTACAAGTTTTATCTAATTTCAAATTGTACAATAAAAGAACAATATTTGTGAAATAATTTTCAAACCAAAAACATAACGTGCATGATTTCTCGGTTGGATACAACGACACTTTTGATGGCTCGCCCAACAACCGACTTTGCAGACAAGAAGTTGTGTTCAACCTCATTTCGGACAAAACCCAACAGTCTACAGTCTAATGCTATTTAATGCACAAACTATTGTTGAAAGTCAAGTCCAATTTTTTACAGCAAATACAAAACAAAGCTCAATTTTTTACATAACCCACTACCCAGAATTCAGCTGGTTTAATATGCCACTAAAGACAAATGGATTCAATGCATCAAGCTCTACTGAAATTTCAAACATATAAAAGTCCAGTCCAAAATTTTACAACAAATACAAAAGAAAGCTCAATTTTTTACATAACCCACTACTCAGAATTCAGCTGGTTTAATATCCCACTACAGACAAATAGATTCCATGCATCAAGCTCTACTGAAATTTCAAATATGGCATTGATAAACATCTAAATGGTAGTCTGGCAATGGCATGGATAATTATCCAAAGCATAGCGATAAATCCTTTTCTCTGATCTTTCTATATGCAACTAAGAAAATACCTGACATTTTGCAGAGCATAAAGCATGTCGGTCATCAAGTGTTCTTCGACATCCAACACCACCATAGGAAAGAGATAACTGAAAGGACATTAGAATCACAAAATACATCATGACATTAGAATCACAAAATACATCATGAAAATTAGAATAATACAAGGCTGAATATAAAATAGAATTGCATTAAGATACAAATACTTGAAGTACTATAGAAACAAACGAATATAAAATTGCATTAAGATACAAATACTTGAAGTACTATAGAAACAAACAAATAATGTAGGACCAAACGTAGTATAAAATATAATTGTATTAAGATGGAAATACTTGCCATAGAAGCCAAAGAAAAATGCATGACAGACACTCTAATATCAAGGAGAATTGTATATGGAAGCTAAAGAAGCTAAATATGGCATTGTAGTCATTCGGTGGCCCAATATCACCTCAAATACCAACTGATACATCATATACACAGGAGATAATGCTCACAATTTTGGTACAATATTTACTGATACATAACCCACTACTCAGAATTCAATCACAGCAAAATCCTGTGATACCCACTTTCCAATGCAAAACCCAATACTCAAGCATTAATTCAATGCGAAACCCAACAGTCAAATATATGGACAGAACTTGGACCAGACTGCACAAAGGGCAGTGAAATTTCAAGTGACTGTTGTAACTGGTGAATTTGTTGATTCTCCCACACTCCTAAATTGAATTGAATAGAATGAAGTGCCCACTAAGGAGTGACGGTATTTAATGGCATAGAACCTTGACAGAAATGCAAGAACATAGAACAAATATTCAGGTTCTGAGATTGAAACAGTAGGAGGGTACTTACCATGCGACCGTCCTCCTTAGGTGTCCACTTTGAGCAATGATCGCACCAACTCCACCTCGTATGTGCTCTGTGAATTGGTTTGTTAAGAATAAAATCCAGCATAGCATATTTTTTTAATGGATTATTTGTTTAAATCTGTGAACTGGTTTGTTAAGAATAAAATCCAGCATAGCATATTTTTTTAATGGATTATTTATTTATTTTTAAACTGCTTCAAACAACCTTTCACAATTTATTTATAAATTGAACATATTTTTTTAATGGATTATTTGTTTAAATCTGTGAACTGGTTTGTTAAGAATAAAATCGAGCATAACATATTTTTTTAATGAATTACTTATTTATTTTTAAACTGCTTCAAACAACCTTTCACAATTAATTTATAAATTGTACAAGGCTAAAGTTGACTGGGCTGCCCCATGGAATAGTAAAGAGCTTGAACTATGTAAATGTTCAAAAAGTAGATTCAATATCACCATGTACACAAACTAAATTTTGGACAGTTTCACCAAAAGAGGCAATTGTCAAAACACCACTATTACAAACATAAAAATAAAAGCAAAAACTTTAAATATTTAAGGTTCTCCTTTCTTTAGCATCTTTCCAGATGTCAAATACCCTATCCCATTCCACCATCGATGAATCAAGCCCTGTTAGAGACACCTGCATCAAGGCATCCAATGCAACTAATGATAGCTTTGTTCTTCAGACATCCTTTATTATGTTTTGTCTTGAGAATCCTCTCTCACAAGCAACTGTACTTGCAGGAATAGTAAGTATCGCCTGCCATAATTTTGACATGTGAGGAAAATTTGTATGCAACCCTGTAACATAAAAAATCCTCCATGCATCTTTCATGGATGATCCCTCACAATTAACACGAAGAGTGTCAACAAATGGATGCAGCTCTTTCAAACAAGCCTCAAAATCAAATGTAGTTTTGTTTTCTTCACTTTGATAATAAGGATGTTGTAAGTGTTGAAAAATCTTTTCGAGCCAACGCTTTGAATTTCGTTCTCTGCCATGAACATCCTCTAAATAATGGCAAGGGCTAAACAATCTTGCTGAGTTGAAAAATGCAAGATCAGGGAATCTTGCGTTCAAATTCTCTACGAGAGCTTGAACATAATCTTTTGCAAGTTGTTTGCAACTTTCTGTTGAACCTTCAATACACGGTTTCCATGATTGTTTTTGTATATCAACACAATCAACATATGCATGTGGAATTGCTACAAATCGTAATTCATGCTTGTGAACAAGCCCCTCATCACAAATTTCTAGAAAGCCAAATTTAGAGGCATCTATAAATTTAGATAAATAACATGTGCCATCTGCAAATGTGTCGCTTCTTAAAAACCACCTTTTCAAAGTGTTTACCGTGACATCTATGGCTGCCCCTAAAGAGCTGACATCAATGTACTCTTCTTGGAATTGCTTGTTCAACTTGTTTAATTCACACATTATATCTGCAAGCATATGTAAACAAAATTGTACTGAAAAGATTCTTGCCTTATCATACCATGAGTCTTTTCTTTCATTTTTCCACAATGTTAATATGGGAGGCATAAGTGCAACAAGTCTTTCAATGACTTGTCCCCTTGAAAGCCATCTAACTCCATGGATTTGAAGAGTTTCAAGTTGCATAAGTTCCTGTAGAGCAATAAGTTGACTATTTCTTTTCGTAGAATTTTGCAGCCAAGAATATACCTTATTTGCTAATTTCTCAACAAATAATAATTCAAGTATTTTTTTTGAAGCATCTGATGCAGCTAAGGCTTCACGATGAGCAATGCAATGAACACCTACAAGATTAGGTACATCTTTCTTCAAGAAACTGATAAAACCATTTTCATTACCAACCATTGAAGAAGCGCCATCTGTGGAAACTCCTATCAATCTTTCTGTTGAAAGGCCCCTTGATTCCATTAAATGTTTGATTGCATCATAAGCTGTTTTCCCTCTTCCATCGCAAACATTTATGAGCTTTAAAAACTGTGAAATTGGAGGGCCCAATCCTTTTGAGTTTAAAAACGTGGCATAAACCACAAGATGTTTTTCTAAACTACGGTCTGTACTTTCATCTAACATCAATGAAAAAAAAAAGCTATCTAGCATTTTGGAAGTTTGTAGCTCTTCAAGGTACTGAGATATAGAAAAAAGGAATTCTTTTGCAGCCATGTGATTTGTATATGATGTGTACTCTTTGTTCTTTGGCATATTTGGCGTGTGTAAAGACATTGTAAACAAACAAAGAGATTCATATTTTGAAAGTGGTAGATCCTCTTGCACCATCCAATATACTAATTTCATAGTAGTGATGACTCTTTCTTTGTTCATATCATCAATGGATGCAATGTGTTCTGTAATAGACTTTGCCTTCTTCTCATTCCCACATATCCACTTTTCCTATGAGAGTTTATGAATGCTCGAGTTAGCATGAACAATTATACAATCATGCTGCTATGTAGAGCAACCAGTCCCAATTATCCATGGCCCCATTGCCTTATGCATTTCACAATATATGCATTTCATAACTGTTTTTCCTTCATGCTTTGCCTCTCTCAACCATTTATATTTAGTTTTCCACTGAACACGAAACTCTCTTTTTACTTTCATTTTTTTTTTCTTTTAGGTGCTAGGTTCTCCATCGTGAAATTCTTCATCACTTTTTTCATTATGCTCCAAGATATCATATTCTTCATTATGCCCCAACACATCTAAATCTTCATTTAGATCAAAATCATGATCTTCTTTATCAGGAAATGAAGCTTGAGATGTATTAGACCATCCAAATTTTTTTTGATAGAAAGTTGATTCCCTTTTTTTGAAGACATTTTTGATATATTATACCTATAAAATAAAAAGAAAGTATTTAGTATATATGAATTTCATTTCATCAACTAAAACTATATTAAAAAAATAATCTTGCACTGGTATGCTGCTAAAAATCCCAAACGCTAAAAATAAATCTAAATAAATCATTTAATAAAATTATAAAAATACATCTTTAACAAATTCAATTAACTAATCCAACAAATGAAATTTTACAACAAAAATCCAAAACTAAACAATATAACAGAGCTGTTACAAGGACATTTATCCAATTCATAAAAAATGATATAACAAACTTTTACATGAATTGATATAAAAAACTTTTATATATACAATTTATTATAGTGAGAATGTTGGTTTACAACACAGTTAAACAACCCCTGCCGAAATCTTCGTGCAGTGCAACAATGAAAAGAAAGAAATTGGTACGCTTCGTTGACACTCGGTAAATCAGAAAGCTGATGGTCTCACTGCAGACATGTTTTTCAAACTCAAAAGTTACATAGTGGACTTTGTTATGGAGTGCATTTTAGGGTTTTTTTGTTTATGTGGAGATCATTGGTTCTCAATCAACACTCGTGGCCCATGGGTAAGATGAAAGGATTGCACGTGAAGCATACAAAGAAGTTTCACTGAAAGGAAAAATCCACGTGAGTCAAATTGAAAAGATAAAAAAACATTAAAATGATAAGTTAAACCATGGTTCAATGTATTAAAATCCATAGTAAAATAAATTTGTTGGAGGTATAAAATTTCAAAGCAAAATAATTCTTCCATTAATTATGATAAAAAATCAAATTATATTAATATCAATTTATAAAAATCAATAAGAGAATACATATAGAATAAAGAGTTAGAAGATGATATACTCACTGCAATTTGTATATATGGTGAACCAAAGTTTAAAATGTAAGATGGGAAGGTGTCATATCAATTTATTTGGTGTTCATTAACACTTTTGGAGTAATTGTGTGTGTGTGTTTTTTTTATCATAGTATGCTCTCACATATTACCAGAAGAAAAGCTAACAGTGATATTTAGAAAAGCTGTAAAACGAGGAAACACATATTACCAGAAAAAAAAGAAGTCATAAAATAAGGAAACATAGATACGAGAAAAAAAGCCCCAAAGCCTCAAAACTTATTTTTATATTCATAAAACGTGACAAGCGACCTTCATAAAGTTGATTCTGAAAAAAAAAAACCGAAACACTCTAAATATTTTTATTTACCCAAAAATAACTAGTAAAAATAACACAATATCATTCATTCATATCATCGTACTGAACAGAGAGGTAGGCTACCTTATATGGATGCCAATTTCGCTAATTAAATTATATAAATTTAGAAAAAAGCGCGTTTAATATAGACCGTTGCTTTAACGGACGGTTACATTAACTAGGGTTTGAAGCGACAAGATCCGAAAACCCATTAAACCCTAATTCCTAATTTGTTTACTCAATATTATGTAAAATTTGGCACCACACAATTATATCATCCATCCATGAATCACTTCAAGAAATTACAAGAAATTACAAGCTATAACAGTGTAGTTTTTATTTGTACAGAGAGGGAGGGATTTCAAAAACTTGACAACGCAATCTCTCACGGATTAGTAGATATAGGAGTAAAGATATTCCAAGTGAATACCATGGGTCAATACCATGTGCCATTTTGGTAAATACCATGGGTCAATACCATTTGCCATTTTTATTTTTATTAATACTAATATTAGGGTTAATAATGTTTTTTTGCATGGTATTAAAAAAAAAATGTTTACCATAACTCTCATTTATTTATATTTTTATTAATTTACCATATCATTCATAAATACAAGGTGACTTATGGGGTAAATATAAAAAAATGTTTTATTTGTTTA
>APFE030707595.1:79763-161419 GCA_000404065.3 Pinus taeda | reverse complement strand
ATACCTCTTTTATAAATATGGTACTTGGCCCATAGGATTCACTTAAATAAAACCTATTCTTGAAAATGGGCGAATGGAAGGTTGTAACTCCTAATTTCAAGGGCTAAATTTACCTTTTTTACCCTCTCCCTTAAAATAAGGTGGGCTATTTGAGGTGATTTGTAAAAATGTACTATGATACAAAATAATCGCCTACTAAAAATTTGAAACCCCTTAATTTCGCCAAAGGGCGAACATTCGCCCCTAAAATCACCCCTATTTTTGTGAATTCAATGGAGTGAGTACGACTGCAAGTTGCCCTGGCCGGAGTCTGGACTTTGGAGCTTGTGGAGATTATAAATTTATAACGTTACACTGTTCACACCATATTAAATATATATCATTTTTTGTTTTTTTTTTTTTTTTTTAACTTTTAAATTTTTTGTTAACGCCCTGTATATGGCGTTTTGAAAATGAATGGCAAGTTGAGCATGACGTGGAGGTTTTAGATTAAAACGTACTTTACGGGTAAAAATGCGAAATATGGGCATACGGGCGTCAAATTTAACCCCTGGTGGGGAGGTCGTGTCACCTTCACATGTTGTGTGCGTAGTTGAAATCATAGTTACCAAGTTCGGTTGTATCGGTAAAAAAAATACGGAAATTTGCCCATACGGTTCGGTTCGGTTAATAATTTAGCTAATTCGGATGTGGTACGGTGAGTTAACACTATCCACTAGCTCTCATTTCCTTATCGCCTCCACCATTCATTGTCGAGTTTGCTTCCTATCACAGTGAAAGTCTAGTCAGGCCAAAGTGAAAGACTAGAATAAAAGTACTGTGCAATGATAAGTTTGTGGAAGTTCCGCAGATCGAATGGGGTCTAGTTGGTTTGTAGAAGTTTGATAGATCGAATAGAAGTCTCAGCCATCAAAAGATCGCCCTCGCCAGGGCAGTTTTGAAGGCCAACAAATTGAATTGGATGCTCCTCACACCCAACCTTAACGCTTCACTCTTCTTCAAAGAAACCGACCTTTTGGAGTCCCTCCATTTTTTGATCAACTCTTCTGCGTCCACCATTTCAATTCTCTTTGCAATGACTTTGTTCCCATAAGCAACGTGAATGGGAATGGGAGGCAGTGGATGACAGCAAGGAACGACACAACTAGAAGAATGCGACACCCGTGAGATCCATCATCGTACCGTTATTAAGTTGGAGGGTAAGAAACATTTATTTTGGCACGACCACTAGGTTTATTTTGGTAAGACAATTGATAAGTTTTTATAAATTTTATTTATATAAAAAAATTAATAAAAATAACAATTTCTCTATTGAAAAATTATCAAATTGGAAATGGACATATTGTAGTTGTAATTGGTGATCTGATAGAACAAAGATTTAAAAGTTAACATTCTTACGGAAAAATTATAAGTGGAATTGGAAATAAAAAATATAAAACAATCATAATTAATCAGAAAATTATTTAAAATAAAAATTATTAGTTATAAATTGTTATATTTCTATATAATAAAAATTAAAAGGGTAAGTCTTATCATTAAAAACATAGAAAATAATTAAACTTTTTAAAATTATAAGGGAGTTATTTAAAAATTTATTAAATTAAATTAAAAAAATGTTTAAATATTGAAATGTATACTCTGAATTTTTCGTATTGAATTTTATAAGTTAATAAGAAAGAGCTTCGGGTAACACATTAAAAAATATCTTTGTCGACGCGTTTCGAACCAACTAGTTGTGGTTTCATCTTCAGGGACAAGTTGAAGAAACATAAATCTGGCAGCAAGTCTTGCTTCAGTCTATTAACTGCTTGGCCAGGATCTATTTCTTCACGTCCTGACGATGAACCACACTAGTTGGTTCGAAACGCGTCGACAAAGATATTTTTTATGTGATTTACGCCGAAGCTCTTCTTATAACTATGACAGATCACAGAAGTCTCAATTCTACAATGAATTTTATAAGGTCGATTTTTTTCGTATCGAATCGAATTTGGTAATTATAGTTGAAATTATGGGCAGAAGAACGATGGCTTCCGTTGTTGAAATACCGGCCCAATGTAAGCATCAGTTTTAATGGGTGGGTTGTATTTCATTTCCTGAACACTGAGGATGCAGATTAGATATTGAAGGAACCGTGGGTGAAGGGTCGAGAGTTTCTGATAATGAAGCGATGGAAAGCATGTTTTGACTCTTTCACAGAAGCACCCTTATAATTTTAGGCAACAATGGTATGTTCTATGATTTAGAGCAATTTTACTCCAATTTCTTTATTAGCCCAGTATCAATATTTAGATTAGCAATCACATCAACATGATAGTAAAATGCTGATAAAAAATAAACATCAATAGTAAAAGACAAGCCAAGAAAAGAGGACACAAGATGTGGCACCAGCGAGGGACAAAACCCAATGTGGGGAAACCCTTGATCAAATATTCTTTTAGCCTTCAATAGTTCAGGAAAGAGAGATAGTATAATTTACAAATCTGATAATTTATAACAATAACAAAAGAGCCCTAACCAGAAAAGTCAACGCTGGTCAACAGGGAATATTTCACTCTCAACAAATCGGTTAATTTCAATCGACTCTAGCCTCCAAATAGCAAGATAAAAGAACCCTCAAAACAGTCAAATTCAAGCTAGTCAAAGTCCCATCAAACTGTCCAAAAATTCAGTCTCCTGAAATTTCGGACGTGTGGAGAGAGAGAGGCCCAGAAATCCATACCCAATAAATGAGGAGAGAGAGAGAGAGAAGTGTGAAGATAAGTGTGTCGAAATGAGGCTACGTCACCTTCTATTTATATGCAACTTGAGGATGAATAGATGTGATTGTTGGGCTTCTAAGCCTACATAAATTCGCTGGTCGACCTTGACAATTTGACCACAATCAAATTAAATTCATAACTTCATTTGTACATGTCAAGATTGGATGATCTTTAGATCAATCCTATACCTCTCTAAGAGAGGAATCTAAGGAAAATATTAGTTGTCATAAATAAGATGAGCCATGTAGATTTTTTCCCTAGTTGCCAATTTTAAGACTTCTTCTCAACTAGGGAGAACTCCATTTGTTAATCCATCTGCCAATCTGTATTATCTTTGTCATTAATGCATTGCTCTACTCTGCTAAACTATGAATAAGAAAAAGTGATCGAGAATGTATAATACCATTCTCTACTGACCCAAAGTCAGTCTCAATCAAAGGAGAGTGTGTCATACCACTCTTATTGACCCGGAGTCAGTTCCAATCAAAAGAGAGTATCGCATACTACTCTTACTGACTCAAAGTTAGTTCCAATTGATCCGAGATCTATATCGATCATCCTAGCATGGAATACGATATTACACAATGCGTCCATAGGTAGTACTATGGTTCTTATCCTCATTTCCCTACTCATTGTCCAGGTGAGAGGTACTTCCTATGAGTCTCAAACTTCATGGGTAGGATGTCTCAGCAAGAGAAGGATGAACCACTCATCCTGCCTACATGTCGCCAAGAGGTATCACAAGGGAAGGCTGAACCACTCACCCTGTACACAACAAACCACTAGGAGAACGTTGAACCACTCACCCTATGGTTGCTTATCATTCCAAGAAGTACCCCAAGTCCCCTGGAGCTCCTAGAGCTCAAAGTCCATCTCATACAGGACCCTCATAAGAGGGTTTCTCCACAGCTCCAAGTCATTCTCGGAAGGCCAAGAACTTGACTTTCCCCAGGAGATTTGTCAGAATATCTATGACCTCCTCATTAGTCTTAATGTGATGGAGCCTCATTGGTCCTCATTCTGCCATATCCTGGATAAAGTGGTACTTCATACATTAGGGGAGTTTTGAGGTCTAAAATGAGCCTCCTAAAAAAAATGTTCAACAAAAATAAACTTTATAAGAACCAATAAGATTCAAAATGATGATGTCAACCATGGGGGATGATTCATCATTTTTAGAATAAAAAAGTAAAAATAATAAATAATAATAAAATAATAAAACTACTTTTTCAACTTGTATTTTAAATTTATCTCGTTATTTTTTTACTCAAATTTTGAGCTAGAGTACTCATTAGATGCAAAATTTAATTCCTCATCCAAGGAGTACCCATGTTGCATACTTTTGATGGACCCTGCAATACAAAAAATGAGAAATACATGAAAAACATTATTGTAATCACATTTTTCATGTATTTCTGATTTTTCACGTAGCATTAAGGGAATTTTGAGGTCTAAATGGGTCTCTTAAGGAAATTAAAAAATAATAGTGGAAATAATAAAATAATATTAGATTACATCATCAAATTTTAGAGGAAAAAAAAAAATTTTCAACTCGTATTTTCAACTTATTTCCTCATCCGAGTACCCATGTTGCAAACTTTTGATGGATTTTTCTACACAAAAAATGATAAATACATGAAAATGTCATTACAATCACGTTTTTTCATGTGTTTCTCATTTTTCGTGTAGCAGGGTCCATCGAAAATATGCAACATGAGTACACCTTGGATGAAAAATTAATTTTTTATCCAAAGAGCACTCCCACTCGAAATTGGAGTAAAATCTTAGGGAGATAAGTTGAAAATATGAGTTGAAAAAGTAGTTTTATTATTTTTACTTGTTTACTCCAAAAATGGTGAATCATCCTCGATAGTTGACATCATCATCTTGAATCCTATTGTTTCTTATAAACTTTATTTTGGTTTTACATTTTTCTTAGAAGTCCCATTTTAGACCTCAAAAATATCCTAATGCAAGGTCCATAAAAAACATGCAACATGGGTACTCCTTGGATGAAGAATCAAATTATGCATCCAATGAGTGTCTCTACTCGAAACTTGAGTAAACCCATAAGGAGATAAGTTGAAAATACGAGTTGAAAAAATGGTTTCTTCTTTTTTCCTTCTAAAATTTGATGCTGTAATCTAATTTTGTTTTATTATTTCCATTATTATTTTATAATTGCCTTAGGAGACCCATTTTAGGCCTTAAAAATCCCCTAATGTCTATATGTTTGAAGCGATCATGGAACACGGGATTCTCTGATAATCGGATCCCACTCTGGTTGTCACAGAGGATCACGGTGGTATCCAGCACAAGTCCAAACATCTCACTGAAAAATTCCTCAACCAGATAACTTCATAGAATGCCATACTAGCAGCTATGTATTCAACCTCAGTGGTGCTCAAGGCAACTGATTTCTGCTTCCTGCTCATCTAGGATATCGAAGCAGAGCCCAGAAAAGAACAACATCCATAAGTGCTCTTGCAATCCACCACACTTTTAGCCCAATCAGCATCAGAATAACCATATAGCCTCACATCTCCTACAATTTAACTCAGTCCATGAGTGATTGTGCGCCGAAGATATCTCAAAAGATTCTTGGCACCAATGTATATGATGAGGCTCAACCACATATTGGCTCAATGTTTTAACTGCAAAACATATCTCCAGATAAGAGTCCACCAAGAACATTAACGCTCTTATGAGTTGACGATACTTAGAAGCATTTCCCAATTCAGGTCCAACAACACTACCACATAATTTCTTAAATTTAGGTTCCATCGAAGTAGTCACAGGCTTGTAGTCTACCATCCCAAATCTTTCCAATATCTTCCTAACATATTTTCCTTGAGAGAGTAAAAGTTCACCTGGATTTTGCCAGACCTCCAACCCTAGGAAACAATGCATCGGTCCTAGGTTCTTCATATCAAATTCAGAAGCCAACTCCCTCTTACATTTGTGAATGATAGGATCTACACTTTTCAAAAATAGGTCATCCACATAAAGTACTAGAATGAGAGGTTTATCATTTTCAACCTTAAAGTAAAGTTTCAGATCGACTTCACTTCTAGTGAATCCCAACTTCATCATATAGTTATCGATCCTCTCATACCAATCCCGAGGTTCTTGCTTCAATCCATAGAGAGCTTTCTTCAACCTGCATACATGAGATTCCTGATCATGAAACTCAAACCCCTCTGGTTATTCCACATAGACTTCAACTTTGATTGAACCATGCAATAAAGTGGTCTTGACATACATCTAATGGAGGTTCCATCCTTGCGAGGAAGCAAGGGCTATGATCAAGCGGATGGTGGTGTATCGGGAAATAGGGGCAAATATCTCATCGTAATCCGCACCTTCCTTTTGAGAGAAGCCTCAAGCAACAAAGCGAGCCTTGAAATTTTCTGCACTTCCATCAGCTCCATGCTTGATTTTGTAGAGCTACTTAGAGGTCACAACCAATTTGTCATGGGGTCTAGGGACCACATCCCAAAAATGATTCTTCATAATTGACTCATATTCTTCATTCATAGAACCCTTCCATACTTGATTCTTCACGGATTCTTCGAATGATGAAAGCTCATTTTAAATGATAGTGCTCATGGCAGTCAAATATCCTTGATATCTGTTCGACTTCTTTCTTTCACAAGAAATCCCCCTTGGTGCAATATGTCTCTCAACATCTTCAAGGGTCTCCTTTTGGAGGAGGAGGGCTCACGAGGAGGATGATCAATAGTATCCAGAGGTTCATCACCATCAGACATTGTTTTGTCTTCTTTTTCACCCAGATTTACAGTGTGAGCTTCTTTGTCCTTCCTTAGGATAGGAAGGTTGTTGATCTTCCTGAGGGCCATATCTTCTTTGAAGGTGAAATCATGAATTATCTCAACTTCCTTTTGACTAGCCACATAAATTCTATATCCCTTATAATTTTCACTATAGCCCACCAAGGTTCCTTTCTTCCCAGATGCACCCAATTTGCTTCTTTTCTCTTTTGACACATGGAAATATACGAGACTTCCAAAAATTCTAAAATGAGAGACATAAGGTTTCTTACCAGTGAACATTTCTTTAGGAGCCTTGGAGTCTAATGCTTGATGAGGGTATCAGTTTTGAACATACACGATAGTATTTGCAGCTTCAACCCATAGGAATGGCGGAAGGCCTTGATCATGAAGGATGGCACGAACTGCTTCTACAATAGAGTGATCCTTCCTTTCAGCCACACCATTCTGCTCAACAGTGTATGGATTTGTAGTCTTCCTCTTAATGTCAACTTCTCTGTAATAATCTTGGAATTCATTGGATTTGTACTCAGTCCCATTATCAGTCCTCAATATCTTGATTTTCTTCTCGGATTCGTTTTTTATCACGGCTTTGAAGTGTTGGAACTAGGTGAACACTTCATCCTTGTTCTTCAAGAAGGAGATCTAGGTATTGTGAGAATAATCATCCGTAAAGGTGAGTTAATATAAGTACCCTCCCAAAGAGTTTGCAGGCATTATACTAGATATGTCGAAGTGGATCAATTGCAATATATATGTGGTCTTGCTACCACTTGAAGGGAATGGTCCACTTGTAAGTTTTCCTCTGGCACATCCTAGAAATACACCTTCATGCTCTACTTTGAACTTGGGCATACTTTTCACCATATGTCTCACATCAGATAGGGCCTTATAATGAAGATGGGCAAAGCTCCGGTGCCATAGCTCAAATTGTAGAGATGTGTCATAAGACATGGCTCCCAATGGGCTTCCTCCAACTTGATACAAAGTATCAACCCTAAACCTAAGAGTAAAAGAATATTTAAAATTTCTTTTCCAAACACATACCTTTCCATCGATGAATTCCACCTTGAATCCTTTGTCCTCCATAGCTGAAATGGACACCAAGTTCTTATTAAGATTAGGTGCATATAGTACTTCTTACAAATAAATATTGTTACCTTGATTTAATTGAAGGGTAACATTCCCTACTCCCTTTCATGGGATAGGTGGCATTGTCTCCAAGGATGATCTCCAAGTTTGTCTCATTTTCTATTAGATTAGAGAGGGCTTCCTTGTATCCGGTTATGTGCCTTGAGGCACCACTGTCAATCAGCCAATTACCCAAAGTGCTTAGAGGAGAGCTAGTGGATATGGTCGATATAAGATAGTACTCTTTTTTCTTATGGTTAACAACATTTTATTCTTCATACTTGGAGTTCCTTGATTTATTGGAGGGTTGACCATTTCCTTGATGTCCTACATTCCTTTTTCCTTTGCCATTGCACCTGCCATTCCTTTGATTGTTGTTGTTGAAGTTTCCCTGGAATGATTATGATCATCATCATGCGATGTGTCCCTTCTATTTGGGCACTCCATTGCATAGTGGCCAAACTTATTGCAAACAAAGGACCTGCCCTTCCTTCATCCCTTAGATCCCTGCTTTCCATGGAAATGACCTATAGACCCTGCATTATTTCTCCTTTTGGTAGCAGAGAATGCAGTGGGTTTGCTTCTATTAGAAGGCATTTCTTGCTCCACCATCCTTGTTTCTTCTTGAATGCATCTCGAAATCAATTCCTCAAACCTTGGAATGCAATCATTGTTGATGACAGTAGTTCTAAATACATACCACTTAGGTGGGAGTCCTCCTAGGGTGGTGAGAGTAAGTTCCCTGTCAGGAATGACTTCTCCAATTGAGAGTAGATCATTCTTAATATCAATAATCCTCAAGAAATAGGATTGATTATCCTCATCCTTGCCCTTCTTAATATCCTTCAACTTATACATGAGAAATCGAATTTGATTAGCATTACTAACCTTGAACATGTCGACCAACATGTTGTAGATATCCTTGGAGGACTTCAATTCGGAGATGCATGCCACCAAATGCTTATCAGTAGAATCCCTAATAATACTCTTTACTTTGACTTCAGCCCTATTGTACTTGGTCTTTGCAGCAGTCGGTAAATTTGAAGGAGGTTCAAGGATTTTACCTTGCACATAGTCCATCACTTCTTTTTATTCCAAGGTCAAATCAAGAGATATCTTCCATCCATGAAAGTCAGATTTAACATGGAGCTTGTCTTCAGTCAGGAAGTAGAATGAGGAACGCATTGAACCTTTTGTCCTTGTCCAATTGTCTTCGGTGATTTCTCTTTCCCTCTTTCTTGGGTTTTGTTTTCACCTCCACTCTGATACCATGTTAATTTTAGGCAACAATGGTATTTTCTATGCTTTAGAGAAATTTTAATTCAATTATTTACTAGCCCAGTATTAATATTCATATTAGAAATCACATCACATGATAGTAAAATGTAAATAGAAAATAAACATAAATAGTAGAAGACCAGCCAAGAAAAGAGGACAACAGATGTGGCACCAACCAGGGACAAACCCCAATGTGGGGAAACCCTTGATAAAATCTTCTTTTAGTCTTAAATAGATCAACAAAGAGAGATTACAATATACAAATCTGATAATTTATAACAAAAACAAAAGAGCCCTAACTAGAAAAGTCAACGGTGGTGAATAGAGCATATTTTACCCTCAACAAATCGGTTAACATCAATCAAATTCAACCTCCAAACATCAAGATATATAACCCTCAAAACAATCAAATTAAGCCCAGTCAAAGTCTAGTTAAACTGTTCAGAAATTCAGTCTCCTAAGATTTTGACCTCCTAAAATTTCTCTCTCTTGAAATTTTGACCTCCTGAAATTTCGCTCTCCTCAAATTTCGGCCTCCTGAAATTTCGCTCTCCTGAAATTTTGGCCTCCTGAAATTTCGCTCTCCTAAAATTTTGGATGTGTGGAGAGAGAGAGGCACAAAAATCCGTACCCAATCAATGAGGAGGGAGAGAGAGAAGTGTGAAGATGAGTGTGTCAAAATGAGGCTTAATCACCTTCTATTTATATGCAACGTTGAGGATGAATAGATGTGATTGTTGGGTTTTTGAGCCTACATAAGTTTGCTGGCCGACCTTGACAATTTGACCATAATCAAAATAATTTCATAACTTCATTTGTACATGCTAGAATCAGATGATCTTTAGATCAATCCTACACCTCTGGGAGAGAGGAATCCAAGAAAAATATCAGTTGTCATAATCAAAATAAATTCATAACTTCATTTGTACATGCTAGAATCTGATGATCTTTAGATCAATCCTACACCTCTGGGAGAGAGGAATCCAAGAAAAATATCAGTTTTCATAAATAAGACGCTCGATGTGGAGTTTGGCCCTCATTTCCAATTTTAACACACCACAAAGGAATTTCATTTAGGAAAAGTTGTTGGGGCTCCCTCTTGAGTTGTGGAATGTCGGTGCGGTCACTGATTTTGCTAATAGGATTGGGATATTTTACTACTGGGATGTGGGATCTTTTGGTCAACTCGATAAGAGGATGACATGGGAGTTGGTGGAGGTGGAATTAGGCAGAGGATTGATAGTTGAGTTGGAGATTAAATGGAGAAACTTCTTGTTTACTTTGGCTATTAATTATTGTTGGGTTCCATATAGGTTCCTACATTGTCACGAGACCGACCACCTCATTGCATCCTTCTCAGGGTTGAGAAAATGGGGTCTCGACATGAGGGGGTCAAGGGATTTAACTGCTCGAGTTTCGACTTGAAAGGAGGATTTGGTCCGTGCTTTTACTGCTCAAGGTACGATTTTAGGACTCAGCCATGGAGTTTTGGCTTATGACCCAACTTTCAAATTTGGTGAATCTCTAGGTATTCCAACACTTTGTAATGACTCTGTTGATAATTTCGATGATTTTTCTCTTCCCCTTTCAGAAAAGTGTACTTCCTTGGGTCATAATTTCCTAAACCTATTTTTTCGAAACTCACTGCTACTACCTTGTTGATGAGGAATGCCCTCAGCCACTCCCTTTGGTTCCTGTTGAGAAACTAGTTTCTCTGGAAACTATGGTCCCATGTGAACGCCCTGGGAATACCCCTTATCCTCTTGATCATACTATGAATTACTCTGCTTCACATGAATCTCATGTTTGAGCAGGTGGGCTCATAGCCTCATCCATTCCCCCTGATAATTATCCACCTCCATATATTCTCTCGCCCGACAAAGAGCTGGAAACCCTAATCAGTTTTGCTGAGTCCCTTGAGCCTTTGACCATCAAGAGATATTTTCTCCAGAATCTTACAACTCCATTTGGAATTCCCTCTCAAAAGAATGTCACACACCATAAGAAGAGGGTTCTGCGATTCAAAAAGGTGACTGAATGCAACAACATCTCGTTATCCCCATCCTTGGACCCAGATTATGGGGGTGAAACTTTTAGCATAGATACTACTTTTACTATTGGTCAGATTTCTATTTTTTATGTCCATGGTACTTGGGTCCTTAGAGGGGATACACCTGACCACAGGGTTCCACCATGACCATTATCTCCCTGAATGTTCAGGGGCTAGGAGCACCCCATAAAATATGCTCTCTTCGGGATTTGCTCATTCGTATATCCCATCTTCGGGGGTAGACATTTTTATACATTTATATGATCTGATGATCCCATATCTCTTAGCGACTCTGAGGAATCAAGGATAAATGGGTTTATTATGGGGGCTATCAATTCCACATTTATTACTCTCATTACTAAGGAGCAAAATCCCCAATCTTTTGTCGATTTTAGGCTGATATCCCTTTGCAACACTTTGTATAAATTGATCTCTAAACTAATAGATTAGAGGATGAAATTGATTATGATTAAACATATTACTCAGGAACGGTTCAGGTTTATTGAGGGAAGACATATTCAAGAAGAAATTGGTATACTCAAGAGATTATGTACTCCATAAGTACGAGGAATCTTGAGTCTTGCCTTCTCAAGGTGGATTTGACCAAGGCACATGACTACATTGAGTGAGAAGTTATTAAACTAATTTTTATCAAAGAAGGTAAGTCCCCATCAAATATTTGTTGGATTATGGCCTACACCAAGACCACAAATTTCATTGTCATCATAAATGGACTTCCTTTCCTTTCCTTCTTGGCACATAGGGGATTGAGGTAGGGCTATGCTCTATCTCCAATGTTGTTCCTCTTGGTTATTGACATTCCGAGTAGAAAAGTTTGAGATGCTAGAGTTCAAGGTATAATTTTTGGAGCTAGAGTATCTAGGCAGATTGACATCACACACCTTATGTTTGTAAATTACCTCCTATTCAGAGGACAAGCTATCATTTGTGAATGGAAAGAAATACATAACATCATTAAATCTTTTGTAGATGCATTGGGACTATCTATGAATGGACCGAAACATATTCTTATAAATAATGGAATTGCATGTACAAAGATTAAGGATATTAGTTTACTATTTGGGGTTGGTATCAAACATATTGATGAAGGTATCACATATGCGTGTTTCAACTTGAAACCAAATAATTACTACAACAAGGATTGGGATTGGCTAGTAGAGAGGTTCCATAAGAAACTAGAGTGTCAGAAGAACAAATGGTTGAGTATGAGAGGTAGAATAACCATGTTAAAATCAATGGTACAAAATATAGCAGTATTTTGGATGCAGTTTGTAACATCCCTAGTGAAAATTTTATGTAAGAAAATAAAGGAAAAATATACCACGTGTAAGGGACACGTATTCGAGGATGAGTGCTGGGAAAATATATACTAGTGGGCATCACTAGATGTGTGTTTTGGCTAAGGAAAATTGGCAAAGGGTAAGGCAAAGACATTAAAAGGAAAAAATGCACTTTTGGCACATTAATTTATGAAAATAAAGGAAATTAGGAGAAAACTAAGGTGAAAGATCATAGGTTGCATGTCAGGAGGAAATTGAAGGAAAATAATGGAAAATGAAGAAAATAGAGGCCTCATTAATAAAAAGGCTTCTGAGGACCAATTGGGAACCTTTGGTTAATTCAAGTTTGGAGCTCTCTCATTATTATCTCTCTCTCTCACTCTTGGTCACTTAGAGTTTTCTTGGAGCACTCTAGCTTTGGAGCAAGGAAGGAAAATCAAGCAAATGGAAAGGAAGGAAAGCAAGGATGAAGGAAGGAAGCAGGATCATTTAGCTTCAGTAGGAATACTTGTAGGTAACCTTTTGCATGATTTCCTAGCTGATTTGGACATGCATGGCTTTGCATGTTGGTGTATGATTGTCTTGCTATCGGTGGCATTGTTTTGTTGGGTTATGACAGTAGTTTTCAACATAGCCTTACCTTTTTCTAGATACCATGGTATGTTGGGATGTTTATCTTAGCTTTGAGGCTTTATTTTCCATATGGATTTCAGAATTCGGGGCTGAGATGGTCTCACGTTTAATTCCCAAAGGCCTAGGAATCCCTTGACCAGTTTTGGCAGGATACACGGTAAATCCTGAGGGAGAAGTCTCAATTTAGGGCCTAGTGATTTGGGTTTGGATTGTCGTAAAGCCTGAGAGAATGGTCTCGGTTTAGGGCTTAGTGATTTGGGGTTGGATTGCGGTAAAGCCTAAGAGACAAGGAGACAAAAATAATCTCAAGGATAGTGATGGATTCTGAATGGCATTCCAAGTTCTATTTGATTGTGATCAGAGCATCGGTTTGGTGTGATCCAAATTTGGTGAGGGTGGAGGTGGTTTAACCTATGGATTCTCTTGGTTTTTCTCAGATTGGATGTTCTATGAGATCCCACATTCATGCTTGGAATATGGCACAAGGGTGACTGGTTGAAAGAGAGATTTGGTTTATCCATGTCTATGGTTGGGTGGTACGTGGCATTCCCGAACCTGGTCGAATTTCCCTATGATTAATAAAAGATAAGTTCTCTTACTTTTTCACTAGTTTATATGTGGAATTAATGGTTGTTATATCTTTATGGTTTTATGCTAGTGTTAAGCATGGTTGAATGACTGGTTCATGTCATGGTTATTTCATGTATTTACTTGTAATTTCTAAATAGATGGATGTAATTCCTAGTTGATGATATAATATCTGAATGGAGAATGAAGTGATCCTTTAGGTTATTTTTCATAAGTTATTTCAGTCTTTTATGCTCTGCCTTGTATCCTAGACCTATAGGTTGCATTGATGGCAAGTGTTTGACATAATGTCAGTATCGGTTGGGGATGCTCAGGCCTAGTCCTGAGATTGATTTTTGATTAATTAGCATTGTTATCATGTCTTTTATGGATTCTGAAGGTTGTAGAAAGTTCTAGGTAGAGGCCGAGATTATGAGCTAGAAAAGTGGCTAAAATCACGGGGTGGATGGCACAGATCTGCTGAGGAAAGTCTACAGTCGCTGGCACATAGGCCTATGAGAGCAAATTTGGGTTGTTGGTCATTGTTTTACCTATAGCATGAGAGTGACTTTGGGTTAAAAGGCTCAAATCATAAGTGGGACTCAGGGACACGCTGTTTGCGTGTCTGACATGTCTCATGAGGGTATAATTGCTGATGTGTATGGGTTTTTTACATGAGTTCCATTGATTCCATTTCCTTAAGGTGACCAAGGAGATTTAATCCATTATAGTAACCTCTTTCATCACATGTTTACTCAACTTGTTGGTTGCTTGGGTGGACCTAGGAGGAGGGGGTGTTGCACATCTTTTTCTGCTTCCTAGGGAAGTTATTAAAAGGATCCAATCTATCATGGGGTGTTTTATTTGGGCAGGGGCATTACTTTTAGGGAAGCTTCATTTGGTAAAATGGTCCCTCATTGCTAGACCTATTGAGGAAGGTGGATGGGGTATCAATGATCCTTATGCCTTCAACATGGCACTAATCATTAAGAATATGTGGAGGGTAGTATCTAGCACTGGAATATGGTGCCATATCATCAAAGATAAATATATGTTTGGGAAATATTTCACTACATGTGTTTCTAGAGGGACTGGGAGGAAATCTATTTCATCATATATCTCGAAAAGTATGATGAAAAGCATACACTGGCTCGTGGGGTTTGTTCATTGGGAGGTAGGGGATGGATCCAAGATCAAGATCATATTGGACACAATTAAACATATGGTGGAAAACCATTCATTATCTTTTCAAATCCTTAATTTCCTTCATGATAAAGAGATTATCTTCCTAAAGCATATTTTCTATCATAATGATCATTGTATTAACTGAAAATCATGGATTCATGTTGGGGATATTTAGATGTCTCAAGAGTATCTTTGGGAATGGGATGAAAATATTGCTAATCTAAGAAATGCAGGTATCTCCCTTAATGACTAGGAGGACAAAATGACATGGGGGGGTAACCTAAAAAGGGAGATCTGATGGTCAAAGACATATACAATGAATACAAAGGAAAGAGAATGGGAATCAGTCTCCTTCGTGGGTTCAAGTCATATGGAAAGGGAAAATACCAAATAAAATCAAATGTTTCTGTTGGTTGGCTATCCTAGACCGATTATTGACTTGGAACAACTTACAGTGTCGAGGGTACTCTACCCTGAGGATCTGCCTCCTTTGCAAGAATAGTGTTGAAGATAATATTCATATATTTTTGGACTACCCTTATGTGAAAGCACTTTGGGATGGGGTATTGGACATTTTCAATGTTGTTCCACTACAACATTATCCATCATTGAGTTGTTGTTTCAGGATGTGGCTCAAAACACATGGTAGATACATATTTCTTCCTTTTTATCTTATTTGATCCATCTGGCACAACATGAATCCACTTATATTTGAGAATAAATATCCGGTAGTGAGGGAGGATGTCATTAAAACTGTGACACATTTCAAGGAATATGGACCATCCAAGAATGGTATAAAATCCATAATTTTCAAATGAAGAGACATTTGGCAAACATATCCATTGGGATTCTTCAATGGTACATGCTCCAAGAAGAAGTGTGGGTGCAGTGCCCACATAGTTATAGAACAAGGTAAATTCTACCACTTTTGGTGGGAAGGGGGATAAGGCACAAATAGAAAAGTAGAGATTGTTGCACTATGGGGAGTATTGATCGCAACGAAATGTTTGGGATTGGAACACATACAGATATATGGTGATGCAAAGGGAATCATATACTGGTTCAAAGGATATAACGATTTCAATCCTCCTATATTAACCAATTGAATGAAATGCATCGAGACGATGGTAAGCACTTATCAACATATCTATTTTGATCACATTACACGAAGCGGGATTGGACTGCAGGTTTAATATCATAGAGAGGAATAGATAAGGTACCTGGTAAGTTTTTCTTTTCTTCATAAGAACAAGGAGCCATGACAAATGCTATCAGCATTAATTTTTCTTAGAGCTAGGAGGTATGATGGTATGTTTTTTTGGACAATGTAAGGAACACCAAAATATTTGACTAAGGAGATCTCCATTGTCAAATTTGTTAAGAGAAAGATATTTTTGTTTTTTGGACAATAGATGAAGTATCATAGATTATGGATTATAGTAGAAAAATAGGAGATATGGTAGTAACAATAGTATTGTAAGTTCGATAAAAGGATGTTTTTGCAGGAAGACTGAAATACAATGAAATGTGTACTATCTGTTTTATTAATATAAATCATAAGCATTTTTTTCCTCTAAAAAAAAAAAAAATCAAATTCCAACTATTATGCAGCACTCCTATGTTTGGCTCTGGTAGCACCCCATTATTTGGCTTGGGACAGTCTTTTGGAGCTTGCAATGTGACATCTTCACAATGATATTTCCCTTGTTTGGATCTAGGTTTGGAGGCACTACATCCTTGCCATTTGTAGGTTTTCTTTTGGTGGATCTACATCTACAACAAAGGACATTTTTCTTTTGGCATTGCATTGTAGAATGTTTTTTAGTCCTTGAAGCAGCCAGTGAAAAGTATGAAGATTTGAAGGAAGAAGATCACACCTTTTTTTAACACACAAAAGCTCCATAATGCTTAAAAAAAAGGGAGTGAACCTTGATCTAATCGTCTTTGCGAGGTCCAAGCCCTTTCTTCTCTATCTGGATATTATTGATCCGTAGATTTGTTTCTAAGTTTCAGCTCTAAATTTTTTTTGGCTCGAGGACAACAACCACTTTTTTTCTACCATGTTGACCTCAACAGAAATTTCAGCACATCGACATGTTCAATGATCAAAGATGTTCATTTTTAGGTGAGAATGAGGAGATAGATTTGGGAGGTGTAGGGTGCTTGTGGGGGCTCCTTTAGTGGTAAGTGTGATAAGATTATAATATCATATTGTGTACCCCCTTCACCCTATATTTGAAAGTGGAATTGATTATGGGGATGAAAGAGACTCTCACACAAGGTTATTCAACTCTGATGTGGAGGTTTTGGTTTCTTCAACCAGATCAAAGTTGCTCTTCAACGATCTAACATGATTCTATTGTCGTGGGATCATAGAGTGGTTGAAGGAGAATTAGTTAGGGTATCAATCCACCTTAGTTAATACCTCCCATTGATACGTAATGTTTGTGGAAGGAATATTCAAATTTTTTTTGGGCATAAATTTTTTTGGGTGAATTTATTTACCATTATTTAATTTGGGCAGAGCTTTGGTATTCAAATTTGAGTATAAATTATATTAAGAGCATTTGTAAAGGATTTCCATTTGAGAATAACCTTATTTGGGTGATTATGAAAGGTTTTTTTGGTGGTTAGTTCTTTAAATTCAAGTAAATTTATCTTATTTGCATGGTAATTGGAAGCTTCAAGCTATTGTTGTCATCATAAGTCCTATTTTCTAGCAGTTTCCAACTTGATATTTTCAAATATGGGTAAAATATTGTAGGAGTTTCATGAGAAGAATGAAACAAATTAACATCATAAAGATGTCCTTCAATTACAATCAGTGGTAGTTATTTTGCAAGCAGAAAATGCAACACTTAAAAATAGGTTGCAAACTTTAGTTGTTGAGAAAATCCTCAAGGTTTATCATTTGGATTCAACCATGGGAAAATACTTCCAAATTATTGCACATGAATTTCAAGATAAGATTGTTCTTCTTAACGAATAGCAGGAGGAATTTGAGTCTTTTTCTGACTCAAATTTGAAGAATCAACTAGAAGAGTAAAATAGTCAACACATTATGGAAATTGATTGTTTAAAAGAAACAATGATGGAGCAATATTATTTTTTGAAACATGATTATGATTTCTTGTCTCAAAAAATAATTAAGAAGAATGAGATCATTCAAAAGATGCAAGATTCTAAACATAAACTTGAATTGAAAGTTAGTCATCTTCAAAAATTTGAGATGCAGATAGTTGGTGTTAAGGTGCCAAGCTCTCATTCTTCTACACTTGATGATGTTGATTGTCATATGAATGATACCGATGATCATGAATCATCACATGCTATTGTCACACCCTGTTTTGAAAACCATACAATGTGTATTGGGTCTTGATTGTTGAGAAAAATGGGATAGACCAGAGGAGGACTTGGGAAGAATGGAAAAGGAATTATTGTTCTCGTTAACCTTGTAGTGCAGACATCAAGAGCAAGTCTTGGATATGATCCTGTTGCTACCTCATCACCTACATCCCACTATGAGGCACTTCAAGAAAATTCTCATGTTAATTGTGATAAACATATTGATCACATGGTTGCTAATGTCATTCCAGATGAAAATGTTGTGGCACCCAACTTTGAGTATGAAAAAATAAAAAATGAGTTATTTGAACATCCTCATCAGAAGAAATTACCCAAGCATCAACATTCTTGGTCAATTACTATTCTTGCATTCAAATCCTTACAAAAGAGATGTGAGAGAATGAATAGTGGACCGGTGCCAACCATCAGGATCGAATGTGGATGGATTGATGAATGGTCATGGCATTATTTGAACCAATGCTTAAAGAATTATTATCATTGTGTTGCATTAGTTGTTTGTCATTGATTTCCATTATTCCGTCAGTTGTGCTTCAAGGGGGGGAATTTGTTGATAATGAATATGATTGATTCTCACTCCTTTCACAATTGTGTTTTAGGGGGGGTAGTTAGATAATGACATATATTATTGTCATTTCTTTATCGACAATTGTCATATTTTGTGTATGATCAGTGTGATGGTGATGGTGTTCAAGCAACTTCAGGAGTGTTGTTGTACAAAATTTTCCATACTTACATACCTCATTGTTTGTTTGTTGGTTGACGGTGATTGTTTTTATTTGAATCCTTTTCTTGGTTTTTTACTAGCGCCTAGTTTCTATGGAGCTGTTTTTGGAGATGTTGATATTATTTTGCCACCTATGTGCCTATGAAACAATCCTACTTCAGAGATTGATCGACCTCATTGAGGTTTCATGGCTCTCATCTTTAGAGTTTTGGTGCTTCAACATTTCATACTTCTTGACTGGAGAAGGCCTCTGTTCTTTCCCTTTAGTAGATTGTGATGGGATCTACAATTTTAGGTCCATGATAATCTGAACACTGAAATATTTTTATCTTTTTTATTTTTTTTTGGGGGGGGGGGGGAGGATTTCCTACGAGATTTTCTCTCTTTCTCCACTTATGAGAATTTGTACATATGTACCTTATCAGACCTCATTGTTGTGACTTTTTTTTTTTTTTTTTTTTTTTTTTTTTTTTTAATTTTTTATTTTTTCGTTTAGTTACTCCCTATGTTTCGCTTAAGGGGGGTGTTAGAGTTGGATTTTCCAACGCGTCATTTCCCTATGAGCTAAGGATTGTGAGTTGTAAGCTCACATAGGGACTTGCATTTGTCCAGTTTTCATAGTTATTCTTATCCGACACTAGGCCTCCTCCATTGTTATATAATGGAGGACTTCTATTTACTTTTACACAACATTGTGAGGAATAGAATACTTTTTCAATTCATTGGTATAATAATTATGTTATGTCACCCAAAAAGCCTAAGATATTTAATCTCATCAATTATATTTAATCAATTAAAAACGAGATAACTAATGCAAATATATAAATTAGATGGTTGGTAAATGTCTATCTGCATCAATCAATAATAAACATTAAAACACTTCATTATACACTTCAGGTTGCTAAACATAATATAATAATTAACTAAATTACAATTTTATTTAAAATTATTATTGTTATTATTAACAAAAATTAATATATAAGCTAAACATATATACATTTAAAAAATGTAACAAGATTCTTAATCATGGATATTCACCCCACTTTATCATGGATATTCTTTATCTATAAATAGGCGTTGTTGCAATATTATGAGTCAATATCATGGCTTATCAATACCACATGCCCAAAAACCTGTAATTCATTTCATATGGCACTTGCTCATATGACATTTTTTTAATTAGTAAATTTAATTAAAAGATAAAATAATGCACAACTACTTTGTAAATAAATCTCAACCTTTGATTTGTGTATACTACTAAAAATATTTTAAAATATTTTTTAGAAATTAAATACTACCCCATCTAATAATAATTATTAATATCAACGTAACAAAAAATACAAATCTATAAGTATTCATATTAAAAAAATGTATGCGATTAATTTATATTTAGTTAATAAAAAATAAATTTATTATTTTTCTTATAATTTAAATTTAATATAAATATTTAAATTTTTTATATCTATAATTTAATTATAAAATTTAATTAAAAAATAAATTACAATATTATTATTAATCAGTCAAAAAAATTACCCAAAAAATGGAAAAAATGGAAAAAATACAAATAAAAAATAAAAATTATATTACAAAATATGGGTTATATAAAATCAATGCTATTTGACTAGCATAGGAAAACTATAGGCAACGGTTGATGCAACGACTAATAAATGGGAAATAAGACTTAAGAATGTTTACCTATTTCAGTATGAAAAAAGTTCTATTAATATTAATAACAAAGGAGAATTTACAAAAATTACAAGTAGTCTGGAAAAACAAGTGCCAATATCATAGACACTAAGCATCATGTAGAAACAACAAGAATCACCTTCCCCCAAACATTAGAAGGAAAGAACAAAAAACTAACAAATGGAGGCTGTGTGAAACAATAACAGAAAATGATAGGACACAACCCAAAACTTGAAACATATGAACCCTGTTGTAAAAGAAAAGATAGTCACCATTTGCGAAGGAGATAAATCCCACTTTGCAGAGAACATTGTATAATGCCCAGTGGCTAGGCAGTGGTAATCCAACAACAGGGACAAAAAAGAGAAAACGTGTTCAATATTATGTCCCTGAAAGGAGAAATTCTTCCATGTTATAGGTGTTGTTCTCCAAGAGAATATCCATATGCCGTTTGCCAAGTTCTTGGGACAAACCTTTTTTTGATAGCCTTTCAGCTTGCTCGTTATGGGATCTGTCAACATGCTGAATAGAGTATCCATTTTGAGTTTGCCAGAGGATATCAATTCTCTTCACGATCCTATTATAAGAGGGTTATTTATGGATATCTTTCCTAAGACATGGTCAATTATAATTTTGGAGTCTCCATATATATGTAAAACAGGGATGTTGAGAAATTTGCTGAAACTTAAAAGACCCCAAAGTTCCATTGCCTCCGCTTTGTTGTTGGTACCATTCCCTCCATTTCAGTAAAGGTTGTATTTTAGATGTTCATTCATGGAAATGTAACAACCACAAGTGCATATACCATTTTTTGCTGCACCATCAAAAAAACCCATTGGGTACTCTAGAAAAGGGTTGTTGTGCCCACGAGGCTTAATACTTAGCTGTTTGAACTATGGCATGTAAACGTTGTATTATGAGATAACCTTGTGAGTGATTTGCTGAAACTCTTCTTTCTTGTTTTGGAATAGGAAATTGTTCCTCCATTTCCAAATTGTCCATATACATATTAAGGGGATGGATCTCCAAGAAGCCTTATGTGCACTCCACCATTCCAGTGAGTCCTTTATGGAAGAATGCATTATAAAACAGAAACCAAAAAGGTTAGATAAGTTTTTCCATTCCTGAATGGGGAGATTGCATTGTAGGAAGATGTGCTCATTATTTTTAGCTTCAGCTTTGCAGATAGAACAAATGACCGGCCCTTGCCATTGCCTCTTCTACAGATTCTCCCACATGATATTTTTATTGTGAAAAACTAACCAAGAGAAAATTATGATTTTGCTAGGAATTCTTGCTTTCCATAAAACTGTGGGAAATCGTCGACCTGTTTGGGGAGGAGGTATATTGGATAAAGATAAATAGGTATCAGCAACACTTATACTATCAGTCCTCCTTTTTCCCTTCCATGTGAGATAGTCACGGGACTTCGTACGAAAAATTCCTATATTTTTTATGTTTGCCAAAATCTTGTTCCATTGTAGGGTCTCTTGTCCTTGTAGACCCATACTATGTGATTCTTTCCATATAGGTGAAGGCCCCTGCCAGCCCACAATGACTTGTCCCCATACGAAGATGCCTGCACGATGTAAATTTCCCGTGGAATAGAACATTCCTCCCTAGCTCCAAAGATTGGTTCCAAATCAATTAAAATTCTATTTCCATTCTGAAAACTCCATGAGAGATGTTGTAAGAAAAAGGATTGTATTTTCTCGAAGCTTTGCCAAATTGCAGAGCCCTGTATGGAGCCAATAATACCTTTTTTGTACCAGAAGGTGAAGTATTTATTGCCCAGATACGTTTTTTATGGGAATACTCCAGGTGCCTTCCCCATATAAGCCCCTCCATAAGGATTTACACAATAAGGCTGATCCAAATTTACGAAGATTCATAATCCCCCAACCTCCCAGTTCTTTTAGAAGAGTAATTTTAGATAGTTTGGATAAAGGAAATTTCTTCTTTTCATGACAGCCTCCCCAAATGAAATTTGCTGTAAGGCGATTTAGCACATTGATAATGCTAGCTGGTATATAAAAAAGGTGAGCCCAATATACAGTTAGCTGTGCTAAAACCGCTTGGGAAAGTGTAGCTCTCCCTCCCATCAACAAACATTTGCACTCCCATCCAGATATTCTTTTATAATAATGATCTATGATCCATTGCCAGTCCGCTCGAATGTAGCAGGAGGGTTTAAGGTGGTATCCAAGATACTTCATTCCCTCTTGAATAGGAGTTTCTTTGATGTTGTATAAACCTACAATGTAATCAATTGTTTCCCTGCCACATTTCCCATGTAAGATTATGGATTTCCTTTCATTGATTTGTAATCTTGTAGCCATTGTAAATTTCTTTAGGACATTATAAAGAAATATCCTGTGAAGCGACAAAGCATACCCAGAATCAGAATGTCATTTATGAATAGGCTGTGTGATATGCTATTGTTTTTGCTAATCATCAGAGGCCGGAAATGTCCCTCCGTAACAACTCTTTTGATATGTAGGCTTAGGCAATCCATTGCCAGGATGAAAAATAACAGGGATAGGGCACATCCTTGCCTCAGTCCTCTAGCAGCTCGGAAATAGTTAGTAGGGTGTCCATTAATAAGAATGGAAAAATTTACCTTGTCTACACAAGCCATAATCCAGTTTGTACAGTTTGGTTTGAGACCAATTTTGGTGAGAATGCATCTTAAAAAACCCCAATCCAGGCAACCATATGCCTTCTTTAAATCAATTTGAAAAGGGTTGTTTCAGGATTTTTTGTGTGGATCGAATGCAAACTTTCCTGAGTGTTTGCAACAACATCATGAATAATTTTATCTTTTAGGAATCCATGTTGTTCCTATGAAATATAGCACGAGAGAGTACCTCGTATTCTGCCAACAATGATCTTAGAGATTATTTTGTAGATGGAATTGCACAGGGAGATCAGTCTAAAGTCTGAGAAGGAATTGGCATTTTTTTTTCTTTGGAATAAGAGAAATGTAGGTTGATGACATATGTTGATGAATTCTACCCGAAGTTTTGGATTCCTCAACCATACTTAGAAGATCCTTCTTTACTAGTTCAAAAAAGTGAAGGAAGAATTCAATCGTCCATCTATCCGGTCCTACACATTTATCTTTCTTGAATGATTTCATCACTTCCAAAAGTTCTTCTTCAGAAATAGGTCTCTATAGCTCTTCATTATGTTCATCTCTGAACATTGTAGGATAAGGTTCAATTCCCTAGATGGTATCTTCAACCATAATATTCTCATTTCTACTGAAGGATTCCTTGAAATGTTGCACAATTGCATTACATATATCTTCCTGAGTCTGTAGTGTTTTCCCCTCCTCGACCCTAATCTCCTAGATTGTGTTTATGTTCTGCCAATGGTTTGCATATTGGTGAAAGAACTTTATATTACGATATCCTTTGCTTAGCCATATAGCCCTTCTTTTTAATCTCCATGTGGCTTCTTCAATAGTCAGTAATTATTTTTCCTAATTTCCAGTTCTTTTATATGAAGGCGAACCTTAAAGGGAAGGCATTGAGATGTCATCATTGAGACAATCCTATCTAGTTTAGTCTGAATATATTCTAGGTCTTTCCTATTAGCTTTTTGCTTCCGAATCTTCCAGGGATTTACTACCTTCTGAAGAGAAGCAAGTTTGTCAAGGATATGCTGTGAAGGGGAGGAATTTGTGAGAGTAGTGTGACTTTTCTAGGTTTCCTGAACTAGTTCATTGAACTCTGGGTCTTCTAGCCAAGTTCTATTGAATTTAAAAGGAAAACGCTTTCGGATTCTAGCGTTCCTCCATTGTAGTGATATAGGTCTATGATATGATGTGAAGTTGCTAATGGTTTCAGAACCTAAAAGGCCTAGACGTTTAATCAACTTTTCATGAACTAAGAAACAGTCAAGCCTTTTGACCAGATATGTAGAATCATATCTGCCATTATCCCATGTGAGGGCAATTTTGACGGGACAAATGTCTACAAAATTATATGTGAGCAGGGAATCTTGTAGATGGCCAACCAGAGGATCCATCTTTCTACCACAACTCCATACTTCATCACTGCTTAAGGTACAATTTAAATCACCCACAATCATTAAGGAATCCAGTTCCATTATTTTTGACGAGAGGATCCAATTCCAGAAGGTGAGACAGTCCTTGTAAGGGGCATATACATTAAGTATGTGGATGTATCCGGATGTACCACGAAAACTGGCTTCGAGTAGAATTCCAACAAAGCATCTAAAAGCCTTGACCGACACCCAAGATGGATCCCATAAAGCCACCAGTCCCCCAAGGAGGCTAGTGGAATCAGTGGCTGTGATGTGCCAATTCGGATACATTTTCCGAAAATATGAAACAATTTCAGAACATTTATGCATCATTTCCTGAATAAGGATGAGATTTGGATATAAGGAAAGGAACAAGTCTTTGAGAGCTATGAATTTGGGGATACCTCTTAGCCCCCTGATATTAATGGAAATAATGTGAGTCATGGAGAGGGTTCGATGGGTTGCCTTGCTCTAAGAGTCCCATGGTAAGAAAGATCTGAAATAGGAACGTCAATGAGGAAGCAATCCATTGGAGTGGTGTGAGAAATACTGGAGTTTCTTCCATGGAAATGCTTGCTACCTTGGTTCTGTTTCCACCAGACAGTTATATTAACAATCGAAGTGGGTCTAATGTGTGGGGAGGAAGGTGTACACAGTTTATGTGTGGTGAGGGTTTGCAGATCCAGAGTCTTTCTTTTCAAGATAAAGTCCAGGTCGCTCCCTACCGAGTTTGGAGAAGTTGCAGTGGGAGAGTTTGTAGGGGTAAGAGAAAGGCAAGGTTCTTTGCATTTTATTATACGAGAGGCCGTAGTAGGAGAAGGGGTAGGTGAGGGTACGTAGGTGATGTGTGATGATGAGGGAATATTGCTGTAAGGGTGATTGCATGGTAAAGGGGTAGGAATTTCCATGCAGGGGATAGGTTCAGGTGGGAATGGGGGTAGGGTGAGCTGGAATATCCAAGTATGGTGATGCAGACTTCCGAGAACTGTAAGGTGAAGATGGAATAGAAATAGGGGAGATTCCCCTAGAGCCTACAAATGGAGATAAATGGGGGAAAGTACAATGAGTTTACCTGGATGTGTTTCTTTCTAGAGTGACACCATCCTTTGACCAATATTTCCAGCTTGTTCCTTCTGGTTTTTTGCCAGCATTGATTTGTTGAAGATTTTTCTTCCATGTAGGCGGCTGCCCACATGGAACAGATAATGGTCTTGTAGATGTCCTGTTCTATGGCAAGACGAGCAGCAGAAAGGCACCCCACAAAATTCCAACCTCTGTTGGAGATTGATGTCCCCCCAGTGTAAGTTAATGTGGTTAGGAAAATCGCACCGATGTTCCTTCTTAATTAAGATCCAAGCAAATCTCTTGTCTTTTTCACTGTAATTCGGGTCCACGTAGAAAAATTTACAAATGGAATTTCCGATATCAGTTAATTCATCCTTAGTCCATAATTTGATTGTCAATCCAAGTAATTTGACCCATATAAGTTTATTAATGGGAGTGTTATGTAAGGGGTTATAGCCAATGTAGCAGTTGTGTAGGGCGAGGAAACTCTTCCCATGAACCCACGGAATGGATTTGATAGTCTCAAGATCCTCAATGCTGAGGAAATGGAAGTTGTACCAATATTTCATGAGCCTAACGATCGTGGGTATATAGCCTAGTAATGATTTCCACTTTGTTCCCAACCAGTTCCTCATTTCAGAATCCTCCATATCCGGGAAATACCAATGGATGACTAATGCACACTTCTGCAGGCTTATAATACGATCGCAAGGGTGGCGCTATCAAGAGTGATAGAAGGGGGAGGCAGGATGGTTTTATGGGACGTTGTCTATGTTTTCGACGCCAGAGCACATGCTCATCACCCTGAGTTGACTGTGAATGAATGGTTGGAAAAGGCATATTTAATTCACCAAAAGTGGACTGCGAGGCATCCATGGGGCATGATCCTGCATGGAACATTTCTGCTTCTATAGTTGCGCAAACTAGAGTAGAGGTAGCAGACACATCGGATTCAATTTCCATCGTGGCCCCTGACTTGAAGTGTGTTAAGGGTGGGAGCCATGAGGCCTATCAGAATGGAGATCGGGAAAAAAGACATTGACTGACCGGAAGGTGAATGGATTAGATCCAGCTTTAAAGTAACATGTGTGGGTAGATCACGCTGACGTAGTTTTTATTGTAAAGGACCCAGCCCTGTTCCACGAGGGAGAGGAATGAACGAGTATTTAAAGTTCCAATAGATCCTGCCTGACATGAGGATAAAATACCATGTTCATAGTACAAACCCAAAAATGGATGCGTGGGAATGTGTACATTCCACAATACAACATTCCTGAGGAGGAATGTATGAGGTCAGAGAATTGTATGGGGATGCAAAATGAATGATGTGGGACAAAGAATTTTGGGCGGTGACAGTGTGGGCAGATGGGACAAATGACGAGAGCAGACCATGTGGACAGTGTCATCAACCACATGCACATCCACCTGCCGTGAATGTAGTGATGCATTCCCTTGAGTAACTATTTCGGTCGCCCGAAAAATTAGAAACCATCCCGAGCAAAATATGGAGCAGAGATGTATTACAGTGAAGTTCAGAGATAGTAGAAAGGAAAGGATGCTAAAATGGAATTAATACTGAATTTATTCAAAACATATAGGTATGGTCTGAGACCATAAAAATCCTTTGTAGATACACCAAATTCCCTTTTCGGAAAATTAAACCTAAACATGGATGAGGGATAATGCAATCTTCAGATAGCTAGCACCAAAAATGGTGGGCTATGGCTTATAGACTATAAGGGGAGCAAAGAAAAAGTTAAGTAGTAGTCATGACATAGCCTGTTTAAAATACAATGCAACACAAAAACCATCTTTGCAGTTACACCAAAATTTCCCTATTTGGAAAATAAAACTTAAGCATGGATGGGATATAATGCAAATTTCTGATAGCTAGCACAAAAAAGTAGTGGGTTATGGGTGGTTTGCAAACAGGGAATTTAAAACAGATGAAATTTTTAACATCTAGACAGGAAGGAATGTACCCTAGTAATTTTGCAGAAAAGAAAAAACTTATTTAGTAGACAATATTGATTTTTAAAGGAAGAAACAGGGAAAAAACCAGAAGGGGAGTAGAAACAATGCGGTTCATTTATATATTTGAGACAAATTCATGTGGAGATCATGCATGCCTTAAAAACGAGTTGCCACAATATCATTTCCTCCTAGCCATTGTCTTCGAGGTGTGATGAAGAGCCAAAACCCCCTTTTACATGTGCTGTCATGGTTTCTAGTGTGCATGCCCCTCTCAAGTCGCTTTCCTTCTGTAACTGGGACAGTTCTTAGTGTATTCTTCCCCCGATCTTTTCCTCCGTGTCTTGTGAGTATTCTTTCTCATAGACTTCTCTTGTGATGGACTTGTTTATTTCTAATGAAATTATATTAATGACTATTCTCTGTGTTTTATTTTTTAATTTTCTATTTTTATATTGACATTTTCAAAATTCTTTTAAATGGGGTGCATGAATTTTGATTTATTAAAAAACACTCCACTCTCCCATTGACAGTTTCATTATTTCATTCCTCCATAGTTTCATTGCTCGACAACTTTTCAGGGTTGAATTCAACATATCAATCCTTCTCGCTATTCTATTACTCCATTCGTATTCAACACAACTTGCTAAGCATAACCTCGCTCTTTCTCTTCACCATCCCCATCTAGGCAGTGTACATGAATGAAGGAAAAGAAAAGTTCACTATTAGATTTGTTTAACTATATTAGTATAAATTTATTTCAAATAAAAATTTAACATGACTTTGTAGAGTTTTAATTTCTTTACTTACAATTTTTTTTACCAGCAGACATTATTTACATATTTTGTATAATTATTTAATCCTTTTTAGATTTTTTAAAATTTTTATTTTGTAGGAATTTACAGGGTGAGTTCCTCAGACAGAACACCAAAGGACACCGCTCACAAACAGATCACAGATCAATACACCAGTATTTTTGATGTGGTTAAAACCCTCAAAGAGGGAAACAGTCCACGGCCTGAGCCAACGCTGCCACTTCAGGCAATTTATTAATAAAAGAATGAAATTTTACATAAGCTTCTCTCATGAACAGTTAACCTACAAATGACCCTCCACGCTATTTAAATAGAGATCATGGACCAATCGGGTGCTAAGTCACGGATCAAGTGTTGGTAATACTAAGGAGAGAATGAACTGTCGGATCACTACATATCGTGACTGTCAGATTGTAAGTTACAAAAGTACATAGTAAAGAAACACACTTTACCTAACTCTACTCTAGACCAAGTTATACTTAACTATTTCCTATGTGTCAGAATATCCTAACATCCCCCCTTAAGAACAACTTGGGATAGGATTGAAGGATTTACAAATATGACACAATAGGAGAAGGAAGGAGGCACTAGAGCCTATCCCCCCTTAGTGACAACTTCCTGAACTCCAACCATAAATCGAAGTTTAGTAAACTTCACCTCCGTGAGAGCCTTTGTAAAGATGTCTGCAACTTGATCATCTGTTGAACAATATTGCACTTCAAGAACATGGTCATGAATGAGCTTTCCGATGAAGTGCATGTGCAGTTCAATGTGTTTGCTACGCTAATGTTGGAATGGATATTTGCATAGTTGAATGGCACTTTGATTATCACACCAAAGTGTAGTCGGATGATGCTGCTGAAATCCAAACTCTGATAGAATCTGACGAAGCCACAAGGATTCCTTACTAGCTTCTATGGCACGATGATACTCTGCTTCTACTGAAGAAAGAGAAATGGCACCTTGTTTCTTGCAAGCCCATGTAATAGGTCCTGAACCAAGAGTGAACACATAACCTGTAGTAGACTTCCGATCATCAGGGTCACCAGCCTAATCGGAATCAATGAAACCAACCAATAGAGGAGATGCTTCGGTACTGTAATGAATTCCAAACTGAACTGTACCTCGAACATAACAAAGTATTATTTTAGCTACTTTCCAATGACTTTCACATGGGTTTTGCATAAACCGAGCAACAAGGCCAACAACAAAGGAAAGGTCAGGATGAGTATGGGTTAAATACAAAAGTTTTCCTACAAGTTGACGGTATAAGGTAGCATCAACTTCAGGGAAGTACAGTGACTGAAAGTTTGGTCCAGAATGAAAGGGAGAAGGAGCTGGCTTACGTCTTCATGTGAAAATGGCGTAAAGATTCGTTAGGCATACTTGGATGGGAAAGGGATACCTTCCTTGGATTGCAAGACTTGAAGACCAAGAAAATAATGCAAGTGTCCTAAGTCTGTCATTTCAAACTTCTTTTTAAGGCTGGACTTACATGGTTGATAAGGTTGGGATCACTACCAGTGAGGATAAGACCATCGACATAAAGAACAAGAATGATAAGAGACTTGCCCACTTTCTTGGTGTAGACAGTATTGTCAGAATGACACCTAGAAAAGCCAGATTCTAAAAGAAAGCTATCCATTTTGGCATACCAACCCCAAGGAGCTTGCTTGAGACCATAAAGGGATTTCTTAAGCCGACATACAAGACTGGAGTCTATTTGTATAAAGCCAATAGGTTGTTCCATATAGATTTATTCATGCAAGTCCCCATGCAAGAAGGCGGATTTAACATCCATATGATGGACTTCCCATTTGAAAGAGGAAGCAACGGAAAGAAAAAGGCAGATAGAGTTCATTTTGGTAACAGGGGAGAAGGTTTCAGTATAGTCAATGCCTCAAAATTGTGAAAAACCCTTAGCAACAAGACGAGCTTTATGTTTATCAATTTTCCCATCTGGTGCATACTTGGTTCTGTAAACCCATTTGCATCTAACAAGTTTTCGTCCCTTTGGTAGAGGAACAAGATCCCATGTATCATTTGCCAATAACAAACAATATTCTTCATTCATAGCTGTGTCCCAATCTGGATGGCCTGAAGCTTCTGCAAAGGTGTCAGGATCATAATTCGCTAAAGCTTGAACTAGTAAAGAAGAGGCTCTATCGAACTGAGAACGTGTACGTCGCTGATCTATAGGATCACCGTCAAGATCACCTACTGCATCCCGAGTAGCACGGACCCATTTTGGACGTTGAGGAGCTGAAGGAGGATCCTGAGAAGGTGGGGGAGGATTGTCATCCTCACTTTCATCATCTGAAGAAGAAATATGTTCAAAAGTAGAAGAGATAGAGAGAGGTGGCACATGCCCCGAACTAGGCTCGTAGGCCGATTTATTTTCATCAAACTTTACATCTCTTCTAATGATAACATTTTTGGACTTAAATGGAATAAGTCTATATCCTTTGACATCTTCAGAATATCCAACAAAAATACATTTTTCACTCTTAGGTTCTAAAGCTTTATGTTTCTCATCTGGAATATGGGTCCATGCTTCACTTCCAAAAGCACGAAAGTGAATTACATCTGGTTTAATTGAGCTCCATGCTTCTTCTGGAGTGATATTCTTTAAAACCTTAGTAAGAGTGTGATTTATTATGTAATTTGCACAGTTAATTGCTTCTGCCAAATAATTAAGACTAACTCCTTTAGGTTGAAGCATACAATTAGCCATTTCCTTTAAGGTGCGATTCTTCCTTTCAGCTACACCATTTTATTGTGGAGTATATGGAATAGTATGTTGCATTTGAATTCCATTCTCAGTGCAAAAGTTGATGAATTTATTGTTAAAATATTCTCTACCATTATCAGATCTTAGCTTAAGAATTTGATGTCCAGATTGTTTTTCAACAAAGGCCTTAAAGGCCAAGAACATGTGAAATACTTCACTCTTGAGTTTTAAGAAGTATACCTAAGTGCGTCAGGAGAAATCATCAATGAAAGTTAAGAAATACTTGTAGCCAGAGAATGAAACAACTAGAAGTGGACCACATAAATCAATATGCACAAGCTGTAAAGGGGCTGAGGCATGCCAAGAGGCACTTTTATCAAAACTGTCCTGATGATGTTTTCCGAGTACACATCCGGAACAAACACCATCTCTACAAGATACCATTGGAAGACTTGTCACCATATTTTCTTTACATAGATTCTGAAGGGAACGATAGTTTAAGTGACCAAATCGCTCATGCCAAAGTTTGCTCACTTCATCATTATGAGCAACAAATACCGAGGGAAGATTTGATGACCCAAAGTTGTGAAACTTATACAACCTTGTAGAATCATCAACAATGCCAGTAGATAAAATCTGTCTAGGATCTCTTAGGTCCTTAATTACAACATCGTGAGGTGAAAATTCAACAATTTTACCTTCACCTGATGAGTTATTTGATATACAGATAGAAGGTTGCAGGATAATGTTGGAACACATAATACATCATTAAATTGACCATGGTCTATATGAACAGTTCCAGTCCCTACAACACTAAGAGATCTATCATCACCAACATATATATTTTTGGTGTTACAATCATTTTAAGAAGAAAACATGGCTTTGTTTTTGGCCATGTGATAAGAAGCTCCAGAATCAATGAGGCACTCATGAGAATTAGAGGAAGAAGATACATTTAGTGCATATCCAGATCGAGATGTTTGACAACCACATGTAGAAAGTGCCATTCCTGAAGATGAAGTTGAAGTTGAAGAGTGCTCCAAATGGATGTTATGCTTCTTCATTGCTGCTTCCAAGGCTTCCATCTTCTTAAAGCATTTGGACTCTAAGTGGCCATCTCGATTACAAAAGTGGCAATGTCTATCAGTATTCTTCCCTTTGTTTTTATTTGCCTTATCATTTTGTTGAAATGATTTTTCATTTTGAGGCTGAAATTGCTTAAGGCCCTTGTTTGATTTAGGACCATTCCTTTTAGGATACAACTTCTTAGGATTCTTTGAATTTGGTTGCTGCTAGGCGGTTAACGCTTTCTTAGAAGAGTTTCCAAGATTAAGAAGACCAAGGTGTAAGAGTTTTTCTTGTTCTCTTATTAAAGAATAACAAAAAGAATCAAAGGAAGGGGGCTCGTAGTCTTGTCCTTGAGAAATGAAGGCTTCTCTTGTAGAATGGAAGGTGGAAACAAACACAGAGTAGGCTATTCCCAACTTAGTAAGAATGGAATAGATAAAGTTACTATCTTCTTTCTTAACCTTAACACCTTCCAAGAGGACAAAAAATCTTCAATGCAAGAAAAATTATTGGGGTCCAATGTAAGTAACTCATTTTCGAGTTGATGGGCTCTAAGTTCATTTTTGATTCCAAAAACTTTAGTAATCTGTTTCATTGCTTCATCAGGACTATCAAGTTCTACAATATGGAATCTAAGATCTGGAGAAATAGACATCCCTGTCAACCCACGTGCTTGATCTTGCCTATTTTCCCATTTAGCTGCCTTATCTTCATCTTCCGGTTTGGTTTCTTGGCCTGTGGCTATTCTATAAAGACCTTTACTTCTAAGTAAATCTACAATGTAGGACCACCATTGGAAGTAGTTGTTGTTATCAAGAATAACTTAGCATGGAATTTCCATATTAACAGAAACTGAAGCTATATATGTTGAAACTAAGTGTTCCAATGGAAATATCTCGAAAAATTAGGCTAATTAAAAAAAAACAGCTCTGAAAACGGCTTCCGGTTGAAGAAGTTATGGCTTTTTGAAGAAAAGTTGATGAAGATGCTGACGAAGTGCGGGAATGTGCGGAAATGAAAGATAATGTTAAAAAAAATCCACCCCCTTTCCAAACTTAATCTAATTAGCTCAAAAAAAAGGAGACTTGAACTCAAGACCTCTACTCTCATAAGTTAGCTTTGGACCAAGTGAGCTAAACTAAAAGTTTAGTAATTTTTGGAAAAGAGGAAGGGCTTTTTTTTTTTTTTAGTCACTAAAGCTTTGGGTTGCGTGCTTGCTTGAGAAAGCTATTTTTCCCTACAAAACAAAAAACACAAAACCCAACACGGACATACAAAAAAAAAACAAACCTTATGGCTTGAAGTTAGCTTTACCCGAAACTAAATATTTTCCTCAATGTTTCTGATTTTCCGAGATCACACTAAGGCGCAGCGGAAAAGAGCATACGCATGAAAAAAATCCTTCCTCTCTATTTCTGATTTGCCCAGATCGCACAGAGTTGCAGGGCAAAGAACATACGCAGAAATGAAAGGTATAGATCTGGTAATAAAAAAAGAAGCTAAATAAACTGAAATAATAAACAGAAAGAAAATAACTAGAAACTGCAAATAAACATTGTATACCTCCAGATCTTAAAAATGACGTAGCTAGGGCTACTAGAAACCTTTTCACATGAAACGAAATGGGTTCTTCACTGAAACAGATGCTCCTAACACAATAGAGCAGTCATCTTGGCTCGAAAGTTGTCAGAAACAGTAGATCTAGGAAACGACAGTCGGATGCAGTTCTACCGGCTTCAGATTTGGATCACAAAAAGACGCGGCCCTCAAATAGCTCTGATACCATGTAGGAATTTACAGGGTAAGTTCCTCAAACAGAACACCAAAGGAAACCGCTCACAAACAGATCACAGATCAATGCACCAATATTTTTGACGTGGTTAAAACCCTCAAAGAGGGAAACAATCCACGACCTGAGCCAACGCGGCCACATCAGGCAATTTATTAATAAAAGAATGAAATTTTACATAAGCTTCTCTCATGAATAGTTAACCTACAAATGACCCTCCATGCTCTTTAAATAGAGATCATGGACCAATTGGGTGTTAAGCCAGGATCAAGTGTCGTAATACCAGGAGAGAATGAATCGTCGGATCACTACATATCGGACCATCGGGATTGTAGTTACAAAAGTACATAGTAAAGAAACACACTTTACCTAACTCTACACTAGACCAAGTTATACTTAAATATTTCCTATGTGTCGGAATATCCTAACATATTTTGGCCAATATAAATATATTATACTAAACTACAAAATGAGTCTCTCAACTCAATAATCTTTAAATTTACAAATTATATAATATTCACTAAATACAAATAAAATATAAAATATTTGTAGTGTTGACATTTAATTTTGCTATGTTAATTTTGCAAGTAACCGAAAGAGTTTCTTGCAGCACTGGTCGAGCCAAGTGTAAAAGAATTTCATGGGAAGGGAATCTAAAAAGAATTTCATTCTAAGGGTGTTTAAACGACAAAATCGAATCTGTAAGGTGTAATGTTTAAGAATCTCACCCAAAAAACTTAATGCACTTATGCCCATGTTAGATATTGCTGCACAATTATTACATGAGGTTCAAGCATGCCTGAGTAATCAGATTGCTAGCGCAAAGACTCTAGATATCCATAGTGTGAATATGCATAGTGGAAATGGATATTATAATGTGAAAACCATTAATTGATTTGACTAAATAGCATATTCCATGGCTCCAATTAATTCATGGCATATTCCAATGATGGGTTATCGTTTGATTGCTTTAATAGGCAACAAAAATGGCATCCAAAAATGATGCATCTATAGTAAAATATTTATATTCATGTGAATAATAAATACACTCATATTCATGTGAATAATAAACATCCATGTTATGACTCAAATTCCATAACAATAATATGTTGGAATTACAAATATGGTTAACTTGAGCTTGAGGAGGTAGGGTTATCATGATTAGAGTGGTATTTCAAAGTATTTTAGGATGTATATGTTCCTCATTCCGCAAACAGTTATTAAAAAAATTGAATACTTTATGTCAAAATTCTTATGGTCTAGGTTGGGATCTCATCCTAGGGTGTAGGTCGAGATCTAAAAGGTTGATTCCCCTTGATGGGTTGCATTTAATTTCTTTATCACTAACAAAAAGTGGCTGGGGATCTTGAATATTAAAAGTTTCAATCTTTCTCTTCTAGCTATGACTCTATGGAGAATATTTGGGGAACAAGGACTTTGATAAAGTATTATGAAGGCCAAATACATCTACCACATAGGTTTGGAGGAGTGGATTAGTGAGGTATCCATTTCTAAATCAGGTATAGTAATGTGGATAAGGTGTCAGATTGCAATTCCTTGGCTTAGCAGTAATATTTCTTGGGATGTTGGAGATGGACAAAAGGTACTGGTGGGATTGGATGCTATCAAAGGCATGCATGATAGCCACTTTCTCTTAGCCCCTATCATATATGCTCTAAATCAAAGGAGTTTTTCCAACTTGGCAAGCATAGGGAGGGGCCCCCAAGTGCCACCGACAATTTCATACCGGCCACATGCATGGGAAATTGGGATTCCAATCCATCTCAAGAGTGGGAAACATATCAAGCTAATCTTAGTTAGGAAGGTATAACTTTGTCTCATGTTCACAATAGAGTGGTTTGGGGGGTCATATATATAAAGGTAATATCACGACATACAAAGTCTATGAACACACCACTTTATGTGTTCATCCTCTCCCCCACACTGACCTCTCTGCTCATTTGTACACCTGGGATGGCCCCCTCAAACTTCTATGTTTCTCTTGGTGAATACTCCACAATCGAATATTAAGTTGTGATGCCCTCATAAAGAAAGGAATAGTGGGATGCCCCCTCATACTTCTATGTTTCTCTTGGTGAATACTCCATAATCGAATATTAACTTGTGACGCCCTCATAAAGAAAGGAATAGTGGGGCCTCATTGTTGTGCCCTCTGTAAATCAGATTTGGAGGATTGTTTACACTTATTTATTCGCTACCCCTTCACACAAGATATTTGGAAAGAGGTATGCTCTCTCTTGGGGATACATGTTCATGGAGCCAGTTATTCAATCACAACAATGATTTTCTCTTTGAAACGCCATACAAAAGCTTACATAGTTCTTCCCCTATCCTTATTTTGGGGCATTTGGCGCTCCACGAATGAATATATTTTTGAAGGAATTCCTCCTGATGTCAAGTTATCTTCTCTCCAAATTATTGCCTACTTTAAGGAAATTGGCAGATGTAAGGAATCCACTAGGGCAATTACTTTAATTGATTTGTCCAACTCTTTCCCAACTTGTTTTTTCGATGAGGCTTCAGTTGTGGATGTACATATGGGGTCTTTCTTCACATCAATCATGGAATGTCCTACCATTTCAGATGGTTTGGTGGCTTTAGGGACAATTGTAGGGTAGAAATGCTTGCATTATGGGGTGTCTTACAAGTAGCATAGTGGATCTGTGTTGACAACCTCTTAGTAGTCAGGGATTCTCTCACAGTGATCAATTGGATTCAAGAATGAGATATGTTACACATTCCCTTTCTTGTCAATTGGATGTAGAGGATTTGGGGACTAAAGTCCCTCTTATCAGTGATATCATTCCAAAACATTTCTAGAGAGAAGAATTTTGAAGCCAACACTCTCTCCAAGGGTGTCGTGTCTCTTCTGCCACGGTTGTTGCATTTTGATCTCATAGTGGAGGGGGTTGTCCAAAGTCAAGGATATCTTGTGATTAATTAATATTTATATTTTTCTCCTGTGTTCCAAAGGGTATCTCAAAGCATCTGACAAACCTTGAGATATATCTTTTTTGTTTTTTGTTGTTGTTTATTCTCTCTGCCGGTGATAACTCTTTGTCTAAGTTCTTATGAGAACATTGTCAATGTTGTTATGTGGAGTTACATGGGGTAAATGAGAACATTGTGAATGTTGTTGTGTGGAGTTACATGGGGTAATTTAGTTGAGCTATGGTGACATTTGGTTTCTTTATAAATGGCAGTCGTTTAATATTGGATAAGAACTAAAAATATGTAAAATAAAAATTTAAAGAAAAATGCTCTCTTTTTTCTTTAAAAAACAAAACTATACCAAATAACTTTGGATATGCAATTTTGAGTGATTTTCGTGCCATTGACATATCATCCATTACTTTTTCTTCTTAATATCAAATATTTGAAGCTCTTAATAGTTGCAACTTGTATCTCAATATTTGAAGCTCTTAATAGTCACAACTTGCATCTCACATGTTTATTATATACTTTGGCTCCTTTCATGTGTATGTGACAATGATTATGGGATTGTTACCATCTCTTGGATTCACCTTGAAAGGCCACAACACTACATTCCTATGAATGAATATATCATAGAACTTCCTTTCGATCAACCAATTGGATCTGGAAACTTAAATTTTAGCCAACTGTTTGATAAGATTCTCTAATTGAATAAACTCAATAATGGGAATGTGATTTGATTCGATAAAATGTTATTTATCAATAAAGGTAGCAATGAGGGAAGTGATTTCATTCTCATGATTATAATATCGACGATATTCATATTTCCCACTTTAAAGGTTTTGGGCATTTATCATACAATGTTTATTTAGTAACATAATTTTGCATTGAATTCCAAAAACCATAATGTTTTGAGATAAACCAAAAGACATGAAACTAAAAACCTACAGTTGTGGTTCCACCCATTATACCTGGAGCAGAAAACCATAATCATTGAAAAAATATATTTTTACCAAAGAGGGGTGAGATTGTTTAGATTCCTCGAGGATGCATATTCTTTTTGATTTTTCATGAAAACTCATACATTTTCCCATATTTAACCCTAAGAACGGTGATGGAATAAGTTTATTTTCTAGCCTAGATTGAATTTTCTTGAAACTTCATCAATGCACCAAGTCTTTGAGGAAAGACAATTATACATAGAAGCATATACTCAACATGCGAATGTACACACATAAGATGGCACAAATAATCCTAAGCGAACTTATTGTATATGAGATCAAAGCATTATTAAACCAAAATATTCCATACCATTATTCATAAATTTGAATTCCACATATACGTGAGTTCCACACTATCCCAAAATACTTCGTTGTTGTATTGATATTGTTAAAACATTCCTCTTGATAGATTCAATGGCAAATATCTTCATAGATTAATAACCTCTAGAGAGCTTTGGCAGAATGGATTTCAAGTCAACATCACCTCCTGTAGTAAAGTATCACATTGCCAATTTTTTTCTTTATTAACTACAATATTTTACTAAAAGGCGATAGTGAAAATATTCACTTGGAGAGACTATTTTCACCTACATGTGTCATGAGATCACCACCATTATTAATGGGTTGTTTTGACCTCAAGGGCTGTGTAAACCTATTATTGCTTCCAATATTAAAACAATGCATGAGCCCTGCGAAGTGAACTTCTTGTTATAGAGAATTCATAATGGATTTAGATATAAAATAATAAAATATTATGTTTATATAGTATGTTATTTTCATATTAGGATTAAGTCTTTTAATATTAGGTTTAAAATTTAGGTTAAATATTAAGTTTTAATAATATTAGGGTTATAATATTAATTTTAATAGTAATAGTAGATTATGTAGGAATTTACAGGGGTAAGTTCCTCAGATAGAACACCAGAGGACATTGCTTACAAATAGATTACATATCAATACACTAGTATTCTTGACATGGTTAAAACCCTCAAGGAGAGAGACAGTCCACGACCTGAGCCAACATGACCACTTCAGGCAATTTATTAATAAAATAAAGAAAATTTACATAAGCTTCTCTCATGAATGGTCACCCTACAAATCACCCTCCATGCTATTTAAATAGAGATCATGGATCAATCAGGTGTTAAGCCATGGATCAAGTGTCAATAATATCAAGGAGAGAATGAACCATCGGATCACTTCATGTCTAGAACATATCATGACCATCGGATTGTAAGTTACAAATTTACATAATAAAGAAATACACTTTACCTAACTCTACACTAGACCAAGTTATACTTAACTATTTCCTATGTGTCGAAATATCCTAACATTCCCCCTTAGGAACAACTTGGGATAGCATTGAAGGATATACAAGGGAAGAGGCATTAGAGCCTACCCCTGCTTAGTGACAACTTCTTGAACTCCAACCATAAATCGAGGTTTAGTAAACTTTGCCTCTGTGAGAGCCTTTCTAAAGATATTTGCAACTTGATCATCGGTTGAACAATATTTCACTTCAAGAACATGGTCATGAATTAACTTTCTAATGAATTTCATGTGTAGTTCAATGTGTTTGTTGTGCTAATGTTGGACTGGATATTTTCATAGTTGAATGGCACTTTGATTATCACACCAAAGTGTAGTCAAATGTTGCTGCTGAAAACCAAACTCTGATAGGATCTAATGAAGCCATAGGGCTTCCTTACTAGCTTCTATGACACCATGATACTATACTTCTATGGAAGAAAGAGAAATGACACTTTGTTTCATGCAAGCCCATGTAATAGGTCCATAACCAAGAGTGAATACATAAACCGTAGTAGAATTCTGACCATTAGGGTCACGAGCCTAATTGGAATCAGTGAAACCAATCGATAGAGGAGATGCTTCTGCACTATAATGAATCCCAAACTGAACTGTACCTCAAACAAACCAAAGTATTATTTTAGCTTCTTTCCAATGACTTTCATGTGGGTTTTGCATAAACTGAGCAATAAGGCCAATAGCAAAGGAAAGGTCAAGACGAGTATGGGTTAAATACAAAAGTTTTCCTACAAGCTGACGGTATAAGGTAGCATCAACTTTAGGGGAAGTACAAGTGACTGAAAGTTTGGCTTCAGACTGAAAGGGAGAAGGATATAGCTTACAGTTGTCCACGTGAAAGTGGCATAGAATATCACAAGCATACTTGGACTGGGAAAGGGAAATACCTTCCTTGGATTGCAAGACTTGAAGACTAAGAAAATAATGCAAGTGCCCTAAGTCTGTCATTTCAAACTTCTTTTTAAGGATGGACTACACATGGTTTATAAGGTTGGGATCACCCCCAGTAAGGATAAGATCCTCAACATAAATAACAAGAATGATAAGAGACTTGCCCACTTTCTTGGTGTAGACAGTATTGTCAGAATGACACCTAGAAAATCCAGTATCTAAAAGAAAGCTATCCATTTTGGCATACCAAGCTCAAGGGGCTTGCTTGATACCATAAAGGGATTTCTTAAGCCGGCATACAAGGTTGGAGTATGTTTGTATAAAGTCAAGAGGTTGTTCCATATAGATTTCTTCATGCAAGTCCCCATGCAAGAAGGCATATTTAACATCCTTCTGATGGAATTTCCATTTGAAAGAGGTAGCCATGCAAACAACAAGGCAGATAGAGTTCATTTTGGCAATAGGTGGGAAGGTTTCAGTATAGTCGATGCCTTCAACTTGTGAAAATCCCTTAGCAACAAGATGAGCTTTATGTTTATCAACTTTTCCATCTGGTCCAAACTTGGTTCTGTAAACCCACAAGTTTTCTTCCCTTTAGAAAAGGAACAAGATCCCATGTATCATTTTCCAATAATGAACGATATTCTTCATTCGTAACTGCGTCCCAATCTGGATGGCCTGAATCTTCTGCAAAGGTGTCAGGATCATAATTCGCTCAATCTTGAGCCAGTAAAGAAGAGGCTCTATCAAACTGAGAATGTGTACGTCGTTGATCTATAGGATCACCCGCAAGAGCACTTGTTGCATCCCAAGTAGCACAAACCCATTTTGGAAGTTGAGGAGCTGAAGGAGGATCCTGAGAAGGTGGGGGAGGATTGTCATCCTTGTTGTCATCATCTGAAGAAGAAATATTTTCAGAAGTAGAAGGTATAGAGAGAGGTGGCACATCCACCGAACTAGGCTTATAGGTCGATATATTTTTAGCAAACTTTACATCTCTTCTAATGATAACATTTTTGGACTTAAGTAAAAGAAGTCTATATCCTTTGACATCTTGAGAATATCCAACAAAAATACATCTCTCACTATTCGGTTCTAAAGCTTTATGTTTCTCATCTGGAATTTGGGCCCATGTTTCACTTCCAAAAACATGAAAGTGACTTACATCTGGTCTAATTGAGCTCCATGCTTCTTCTGGAGTGGTATTCTTTAAAACCTAATTAGGAGGGCGATTTACTATGTAATTTACACAGTTAATTGCTTCTGCACAAAAAATAAGACTAAGTCCTTTAGATTGAAGCATACAATTAGCCATTTCCTTTAAGATGCGATTCTTCCTTTCAGCTACAACATTTTGTTATGGAGTATATGGAACAACATGTTGCATTTGAATTCCCTTTAACAGTGTAAAATTTGATGAATTTGTTGTTAACATATTCTCCACCATTATCTAATCTTAGCTTAAGAATTTGATTTCCAAATTATTTCTCAAAAAAGGCCAAGAACATGTTAAAGACTTTACTCTTGAGTTTTAAGAAGTATACCCAAGTGCGTGTGGAGAAATAATCAATGAAAGATAAGAAATACTTGTAGCTAGAGAATGAAACAACTGGAAGTGGACCACATAAATCACTATGCACAAGCTGTAAAGGGGCTGAAGCATGCCAAGAGGCATGTTTTTCAAAACTATCCCAATGATGTTTTCTAAGTACACTTACAGAACAAACACCATCTCTGCAAGATACCATAGGAAGACCTGTCACCATATTTTCTTTACATAGATTTTGAAGGGAGCGATAGTTTAAGTGACCGAATTGCTCATGCCAAAGTTTACTCATTTCATCATTAAGAGAAAAAAATACCAAGGGAAGAGTTGGCCCAAAGTTGTTAAACTTATACAACCTTTCAGAATCAACAAAAATGCCAGTAGCTAAAGTATATTTAGGATCTCTTAGGTCCTTAATTACAACATCATGAGGTGAAAATTCAATGGTTTTACCCTCACTTGAAAGAGTTATCTGATATATAGATAGAAGGTTGTAGGATAAGGTTGGAACACATGATACTTCATTAAATTGACCATTGTCTAGATGAATAGTTCTAGTCCCTACAACACTAATAGATCTATCATCACCAACATATATATTTTTGGTGTAAAATCATTTAAAGAAGAAAACATGGCTTTGTTTTGGGCCATACGATAAGAAGCTCTAGAATCAATGAGCCACTCATGATAATGAGAAGAAGGAGAGACATTTAGTGCATAACCAGACCAAGATGCTTGAAAACCACATGCATAAAAGTGATATTCCTGAAGATGAAGTTGAAGTTGAAGAGTGCTCCAAATGGAAGTTATGCTCCTTCATTACTGGTTTTAAGGCTTCCATCTTCTTAAAGAATTTGGATTCTATGTGGCCTTCTCAATTACAAAAGTGGCAATGTCTATCCGTCTTCTTCCCTTTGTTTTTATTTTCCTTATCATTTCTTTTAAATGATTTTTCATTTTGAGACTAAAATTGCTCAGGACTCTTGTTTGGTTTAGGACCATTACTTTTAGGACACTGCTTCTTAGGATTATCTGAATTTGGTTGTTGTTGGGTAGCTAAGGCTTTCTTAGAAGAGTTTCCAAGATTAAGAAGACAATGATGTAAGAGTTTTTTTTGTTCTCTTATTAAAGAATCACAAAAGGCATCAAAATAGGGGGACTTGTAGTCTTGTCCTTGAGAAATAAATGTTTCTCTAGTAGAATGGAAAGTGAAACAGACAGAGAGTAAGCCGGTCACAACTTACTAAGAATGGAATAGATAAGGATACCATCTTCTTTCTTAACTTTAACACCTTCCAAGAGAAGTGTAAGGGTCTTGAACTTGGACAAAAAATCTTCAATGGAAGAAACATTATTGGGGTCCAACGTAAGAAACTCATTTTCGAGTTGATGGGCTCCAATTTCATTTTTAATTCCAAAAACTTTAGTGAGTTATTTCATTGGTTCATTTGGGGTATCAAGTTCTGCTATATGGAATCGAAGATTTGGAGAAATAGACATCCTTATCAACCCACATGCTTGATATTTCCTATTTTCCCATTTGGCTACCTTATCTTCATCTTTAGGTTTAGTTTCTTGGCCTGAGGCTATTTTGTAAAGACCTTTACTCTAGGTAAATCCACAATGTAGGACCACCATTGGAAGTAATAGGTGCTGTCAAGAATAACTTGGCATGGAATTCCATTTTAACAGAAACTGAAGCTATAGATGCTCAAAACTAAGTGTTCCAATGGAACAATCTCAAAAAATTAGGCCGATTAATAAAAAACGGCTCTGGAAATGGCTTCCGGATGAATATGATATGGCTTTTTGAAGGAAAGTTATTGAAGATGCCGACGAAGTGCATGAATGTGCAGAAGTGAATAATAATGTTATATTTAAAAAAAATCCCTCCACTTTCTAAACTTAATTTAATTAACTCACTTTAAAAAAAGATTTTACGTGACTCACTTTTATAAATAAGTGAAAGTCACTTTTACAATGATACTTTATGAGCTACTTTCTAAATTGTAACTTAAATAAAAGATAAAGAGACTTTAGAATTCTAAGTGATTCACTTTTTATAATAGGTGAGAACACTTTTACTTAAAGTAACTTTAAAACATAAGTTACATGTGTTTTTTAAAAAAGTAACTCAACAAAAAGAATGACTTGAACTCAAGACTTCTATTCTCATAAAGTAACTTTGGACTAAGTGAGCTAGTTTAAAAGGTTAGTAATTTTTGGAAAAAAAGAAGGGTTTTTTTTTTTTGGTCGTTGAAGCATTGAGGCGCGTGCTTACATGAAAAATCTCATTTTTCCTACAAAACAAGAAACCACACAACCCAACACGGACATTCAAAAAAACCAAAGATTATGGCTTGAAGTTAGCTTTCACTAGAAACTATATATTTTCCTCAATATTTTTTATTTTCCAAGATCACACTAAGGCGCGGCGGAAAAGGGCATATGCATAAGAAAATATCTTCCTTTCTATTTCTGATTTTCCTAAATCGCACAAAGTCGCGAGATAAAGAGCATTATGTAGAAATGAAAAGTATGGATCTAATAATAAAAATGGAGAGCTAAATAAACTGAAATAAACATAGAGATGAATAACTAATACTGTAAATAAACATTGTATACCTCCAGATCTGAAAAATGACGTAGCTAGGGCTACCAAAAACCTTTTTGCGTGAAACGAAAGGGGTACGTCACTGGAATAGATGCTCCTAACACAATAGAGAAGTCCTCTCAGCTTGAAAGCAGTCAGAAATAGAAGATCTAGGAAACAACAACCGAATGCAGTTGTACTGGATTTGGATTTGGATCACCAATAGATTCGACCCTCAAATAGCTCTGATACCATGTAGGAATTTACAAGGTAGGTTCCTCAGATAGAACACTAGAGGACACCGCTCAAAAATAGATCATAGATCAATATACCAATATTCTTGATGTGGTAAAAACCCTCATGGAGGGAAACAATCCACGACTTGAGCCAACGCGACCACTTCACGCAAATTATTAATAAAAGAAGGAAAATTTATATAAGCTTCTCTAATGAATGGTCACCCTACAAATGACCCTCCAAGCTCTTTAAATAGAGATCATGCACCAATCGGATGTTAAGGCACGGATCAAGTGTTGGTAATACCGAGGAGAGAATGAACCGTCAGATCACTTCATGTTTAGAACATATTGTGACTGTCAGATTGTAAATTACAAATGTACATAGTAAAGAAACACACTTTACCTAACTTTATACTAGACCAAGTTATACTTAACTATTTCCTATGTCTCGGAATATCCTAACAGATTAGGTTTAATGATGCAAGTCGAGAGGAAAGTAATAAATAAACACAATATTCATTAATTTAATTCTACAAAAACTTGGGTTTGCAAATGAATTGCATGACTATTTATTCTGAAGCAGGAAAACTCTGGAATTACTCAAAGAGATAACTCTTTCCTATATATTTGGAGGAAGTTGAGAGAAATGCTCTCAATTCTATGAATCTATCCTAACTACTTAATCTCTAGCAAATCCTAAAAGTCAACACAAAATCTAGAATTTTCTAAGATTATCCAAAATAAATAAATAAAAAATAGGAGATGCTCCTACATCATACTATTGGGGAGGAAAAGATATATTCATATGTTTTTCTTATGGAGTTCTTCAATACTAGTACCATATTTTAAAATCTTTGTTGCTGTCATCCAAGTAGCTTCTTTGCACGGGGGCTTTATTGGGGGAGCAATACCATAGCACGTGGGTTCATATTAGGGGATATATATTGAAGACAAAATGACATAATATATCGCGGGATATATAGTGGTGTAAAGGGTTTTTATATTGACATGTATAAAAAATGGAGCTCAAAATTAATGAAAAAATATAAAGGGGTATAAAAAATGTTAATGAAAAAATGGATACCTACAATATATAGTGAAAGTAGGGGTTTTTAAAACTGGGAAGGTGTATTGGGTAAATATTGGTAGGGGGTTAATTAATGTGATTTTTAGAGGTATATTCCAATATGTAGTCGAATTAGGGGTATTGTTTAGCATGCTATGAATGCACGTGATATGTCATAGGTTCATTAAGTGAATTCCCCATTATTTTTCAATTGGTTGATTTTTCCATTTAACCAAGTATTGAAAATGCTCTTTAAACCTAGTCCTTTTAATTACCCTTTTATCGATGATAGATTCAACATTCTTTGCTGGCGCTGAAGGTAGCTGCTTCTCCCACTAAACATTATCACTAGCAGGTGCATCTGTAGGATCATTTACTAGTTCCTTAAAGGGGTATAGATCTAAAACATTAAATATTGGTGAGATTGCAAAGCCTTTTGGTAGTTCTATTTCATAAGAATTTGAGGAAAATTTCCTCAAAATTTTGCATGGTCCAATATTTTTCAGTTTTAACTTATTATATTCCCCTTTAGGAAATCTTTCTTTCCAAAGATGTGTCATAACCAAGTGCCCAACTTCAAAATCTAGTTGTCTTCTTTTGGAATCTACCCTTTGTTTATAATTGTTGCTGCTTTCTTGTAATTTTTGTCTGACTCGGTCCTCTATTTCCTGCATATTGGCTGCAAAATGTTCACTATCTGCACTTCTATATTCCTCTTGGATACATTCCATAAATAATTTGGAATAGAAAATCATGTGTTTCTATTAGGTGAGTAGTTATATGCAAATTATTGCTGAGCAAGTACCTAGTCTCATTGTTTGGGATGTTCCCTTACCAAACTCCTCAAGATATTTCCAAGACTTCTATTTACCACCTCTGTCTAACCATCAATCTAACGATAATATGTTGAACTAAAGATGAGATTGGCTCCTAACATTTTCCACAATGTTCTCCAATAATGGCCGACAAACTTGTTATCTATGTCAGAAATAATACTTGTAGGTAATCCATGCAATCTAACTATTTATTTAAAGAACAAATTTGCTATGTTAGTTGCATCATTTTTCTTTTTACTGGAAGTAAAGTGTGTCATTTATGAGAATTTGTCAACAACAACAAATATTGAGTCACTTCCTCTTGTGTTTTGGGATATCCTGGTACAAAATCCATGCTTATAGAGTCCCATGGTCGATTTGGTATTGGCAAGGGTTGATATAGTCCAATCTTGTGACTTCTTCCTTTTTCATATTGACATATCTTGCATCTTTCTACAAATCTTCTTACATCTTACATATGAGTCCAATAGTAGAATGCGTGTAATTGTGCTATGAGATCATTAGTACGAGGTAATGGAAACCTATACCTGATTGTGATATTGTTGATTGCTCGAGAGTTTCTACACATTCTTCATCCACCATCCTTCTTTAGAGTTAACATTGTTGGAACAACACACAAACTTAAGCTTTATTGGATGAGACCCTTATCCAACAATTCCTACACTTAATTTTTAATCTATTCATTCTCCCTTGGGGTCATTTTGTAGGCTGCTTTGTTTGGAGGGTTGGAACCTAAAATGAGATCAATATGATGCCCAATACTTCTAATAGGAGGCAACTTAACCTCAAAGTCATCCACTACAATATCAATGAATCCATTCAACATGTCTTTAATTTCTTCTTGAACATCGTTCGGGTTTGTGCTTGTGAGGACTACCTATGGGTTACCAGTCAAAGAAAAAATTATCTCCTCATGCTTGATTTCTTAACGAAACTTTTTTCCACTAACTAACATTACCTGAATTAGTCTTCTTCTTGTGCTTTTACATTATTCAAAGGCAAGATTACATTCTTTTCTCCATCCTTTACAAAAGTATAGGTGTTTCTCCTTCCATCATGTACTGCTTTCCTGTCATATTTCCATGGTCTTCTAAGGAAAATATGGCACACATCCATAGACATAACATCACAAAGAATTTTTTATTTATAACATCCTATCGAAAACTCCACTTCACATTGCTCATTAACTAGTATCTAATGTCCCTTTTGTAACCACAAAACATTGTAGGGAGTAGGATGTTTAGTTTTCCTTAGATTTAACTTTTCTACCATTTCTGTGGATACTAGTTTATCAGTACTCCCACTATCAATAATGACTTAACAACATTTTCCTCCTAATTTACAAACAATTTTGAACAAATGTTTCCTTTGTGTAGATTACTTTACTTCTTGAGGAGATTTTAATAAAGTTAATTTCATCATTAAGTATTCACCAATTTCAGGTGCATTTTCATGTGTAGAGGAATTTACACTTTCTGTATCAGTTTGTGCCATACGTATGCTACCCTGACTAGAACATTTTTCTGGATATTCATCAGATTTATGGCTAACTTTATTACATGTATAAGATCTTACCACAAAAGATCTACCTCTACCTATTTGATATGGTTTTCCTCCTCTGAAATCTCCTCTTAATGAGGATTCTGCCCAATGTGAATTGTTGCCTTCTTTTTTTTGAATGGGAAATCTTTCGATTGAATATCTTTTGTTTGACTGTCCTCTACTTAGTGGTCTTCTACTCCTTACCGTAATCCGTCCTCTTCCTCTCTTACTATGCTTCCTAGCTGGTTTCTTTTCTATGTTAAGGGCTATCTAGTAAGATTCTTCAACTGTTTTCAAAGATGAAATATCCAATTCATCTTGTATTTAAAATCTTAGGCCATTAATATATCTATCTAGATTTTCATCATCCATTGCCACATGACCAAACCTTATACTTAATCTATAAATTTCTTCTATATATTCTTTTACAGACATGGATTTATGCTTAATATTTAGCATTTCTTGAAAAATATTTAATTTATGGTCTCGAGGAAGAAATTTACCTTTGAGCTTGGCTACCATTCGATCCCAACTAGTGATCTTCCCCTTGGCTTTATTTCTCCGTTCAATTTGCACAATGTCCCACCATAATGCAGTGTGTCATTTTAACATGGTTATGGAAAACTTTACTTTCTTACCTTCAGCTATATTTTGATAGTCAGAATATCTATCCATGACATTGATCCAGTCGATCAGTTCTTCAAGATTTAAGTTTCCCTTACACATAGGCACTTTCAATGTAGGCTCGCTGCTTAATCCTATGATCATCTTGACCATTTTCTCTTATGGAATTTCTTCTTCAACTTCATCTTTTTCTTTTGAGGTTGCTTCTGCTTCGCTCATATCACGAGTGTCAATATCTCTTCTGTGTGATGTCTTAAATGCATCTAATCTCGTTCAAATATACCTTACTTCATCAAGTAAGACATGGCTAGAAACTAGTCTTCTTCGACCAGTTCCAACTCCCCTCCTCTAACTCTTTCTGCCATCATTACACAACTTTACGAATATTTACTTTTAATTATTATTATAACTCCACACTTTTAAATATTTTAGAAATTCCTTAAATCTTATATTCAAACAAAAATATGAAATAACACATACTTAGGACGCCTCCAATATAACAATAATAAAGTGAAGCACACTTTTTAGCATCAAATAAATGTGGAATTCAATAATAAATGTGCCAATTTACCAATCCACTTTGCACATTATTTCAAGCTAGTCTCACCATAGGCATCAATAAAAATATAAATTAATTCATGAGGAGAACTCACCCGAGTCATTATATCTCTCCTCCAGCTTTCCTCTCTCATGGAGATACGATTTATATTCTTATGTCATGACCATCTCATTTAAAATTGAACCTTCACATACATATATATATATAATCAAACATGGAAATTTCATGCTCAAATAATGTACCAAAGTGGAAATCAATTCACTTAGACTTCAATACAGTTCCTTCCCCATATAAATTCAAAGTTGAATTCTAACGTAAAATTGAAACAAATTGTTTGAAGTATTGATACCTTCGACCACGATCTTCGAAGCTATGAAAATGAGGATCCCAACCATTTTAAAACAAAAATACCTGTATCTAACATTTGACTTCATACCTCCAACACATTTATGGGTACCCTTTAATATTCCTTCAGCACACAAATCCAACCCTCATTCACGCACTCCACGTTGTCTCCATGATCACACAATCTGGGCATCAATTAACCCAAGCACCAAACTTCTACAATAATTCTGCACGCAGGTTTGCAAGCGTTTCTAACATTCCAACACTGCTCAACTCAGATCTCACGCACGTTTTCAACTGTCGTATGCAGGTCTCCAACGCTACTCCTCTCAGTCGTACATACTTCACATCAGGGCTCAACACTCACTCTACGCAGTGTTCTCACCAGCTTCACCAAGTTTCTGATACCAAAATGACGCAGCCCAGAGGGAAGTAATAAACCAACACAATAATCATTAGTTAAATTTTCGAAAAATTTGGGTTTGCAAATAAATTACATGGCTATTTATTCAAAACTAGAAAAGTTATAGAATTCTTTAAAGAGATAACTCCTTTTAGATACTTGGAGGAAGTTGAGAGAAATCCTGTCAATTCTAGGAATTTATTCTAGCTACTTAATTTCCAGCAAATTCTAGAAATCTCCATAAGATTTAGAATTTTCTAAAATTCTCCCAATTAAATAAATTCAAAATAAAAAATGCTATCCATCATTTAATAATATTAGCTTTAATCATTGAAAAAGTTCCCTATTTTTATTTTGTCCTAATCTTTAATAATAAAGGTTTTTATAATATTAAGTTAATAATTTTAATAATCATATTAACAATGATGATGATGATGATGATACTGGTTACCGTCCACTGAGACCAAATTGGTCTATCGGACCTATAATATTTTTAGTTTTTAATTGTCTGGCTCCTCGTCTTTCTTGGCGAGATTGGTGTTGTAGCTTTCTTTTTTTTCTCTACCGTCTTCCAACTTCCTTTATCTTGCATCTCCTTCATCTCTTCTAGTTCTTGGGACATTGGTGTCTTAGCTTTGCGATCTATTGTGTTCATCCTTTTGAAGATAGTCGGAGAAGAAGTTTATGCATATGAATCTTTGATAATTAAGATTAAAGTTTAATAATATTAATATTACTAATATTAATATTAAAGTTTACAAATTTATTAAATATTATTTAAAACTAAATTTTTTTCTAATAATATAATAACTATACATTAATATTTATATTACTAATAATAAGTTTTAACATTATAATTATTATTATCAAATTTGGTATTAGAATTAGAATTAGGGTTAAGGTTAATATCAATAAGTTTAATAACCTTACTATTAATATTAACTTGAATTTTTCATGATTTATATTAAAATTTAATAATTTACTAATATCACATGAACTCTAATAAATTTATAATAATATATTATTAACTATATGTTAATGTATAAATTAACATGTTAATAACATATTATTATAAATATTAACACATCGTAATTATGATTGATTTGGTCAAACATAGTTAACATGAACACCATGTTCAATCATGATTAAAGATAAACACTATGTTTGCCTATAATTAACCATAGACACATATTCAAAGTCAACATGATGATATAATCAAACATAGTTAACCTTTGTAGTCAACCTTTGCATCGAATGTATAATAGTCAACCATGTCCATCCTTAGCGAACCATATTTTTATTATAGTCAATGATAGTGAGTGTTGTTCACTCATAGTCATCCTCAATCAACCTTGGCCGACCATATTCAACTATGGTAAACATGACTATATTTAATTATATTCAACTACAGCCAACCATGCCTACAATTAACCATTCAGCAAGCATATAGTTAACCATAGACATCATGTTTGAGATACGTAGAGTCATCGTGATGGCATAGCCAAAGTATGGTCACCAATAGTCAATGCTAAAATGTTTAATAATATTGGGTTTAATAGTATGGTTTATAATATTGAGTTTATAATGTTAGGGTTTATAATAGTGGGTTTAATGTTGGACGTTAGAATTGTACATATATCTATCTAGTGTCGTAGTGTGACAAACATTGGCACAATGTGAGAATCAATGTTGTAATGTTATAAACCCTATATTTATATTATAAACCCTAATAATATAAAACACAATATTACAAAACCAATCCCAAAATTATAGTCAACCATAGTTGACTAAAGTCAAAGATTGTCAACCTTAGTGAACTAAGGTTATCCTTAGTCACAATAAAGATTTAAAAATGTTTGATAATAATAATATGAATATCATTAAAGTTGAACAAGAGAGCCACTACAGTGGCGGTAGTCCCTGCCGGGGTCTGCCACAACAAAACAAAAACAACCTGAGAAACTGAGATAAAAATAAAAATATTCAGAGAAATCAGAGTGTAAAGCAGATGAAAAAAGAGGGTAAACATATATGTCCAATGGCTGAAGTGCTAACCCTTCATATATTTTAGTTGTTAATTGCCAAAAATCCATGTTAACCTAGAGCTTTAACTCCCAAATACACATCTTAAGCTGGAGTTCATCAGTCAGTAGAAGTTTACACCTTAATTATTTTAATCTCGTTTATGTTTGATCAATTTCAAAAATTTCAAGTAAACAGAAATAAAATAACTAGGTAGACATGGAGCGGGCTTCCATGGAACTAAGGGCTGGCCTGCACAAATTTACCACAAGCTAGGTTAGCTAACGATACCACCGCCATTTAATAATATCATAGCAGGATGCACTAAAAGTTATTTATAATATAATTATTTACCATCACTTTGGTGTCGATGTTTGTGCATTTCTACGTTAAGTAGGAGTGAGCAGCATTGTGCAGAAATGCGAAGCTCCACACACCGCACATACATTTGATGTAATAACAAATTCTTCGACTCATGTTTCTCGAATACCATACATACATTTGATGCAATGACATGACTGACAATCTGGCCTTAAGTCCAATCATGTTGGCCTTAAGTCTAATCATGTTCACCTTGGAGATTATTTCTGGTTTTGTATCTCATTGCAGCTATTAACATTTACTATTGATAAAATTAGCACCTATCCAGAAAATATTGCTCCTCTAATATAAATCTCAACTTGGGGCACGCCGGTATACTATATGAACACAATTTTTTTTTAGGGCATTAAATCTTCTATGCACACACAACCTACCGTAACTAGAAATTCATAATGTAATTGGCGAGAATCGAAGCCTCGCCAATTACATAATAAACCCAACTAAACCAGTCAAATAAACAGAAAAAACTAACCAAGAATATTGAGAAGGCAAAGTTCACCTACTCTGGAAACATGTTGAGATTCAACAAAGGTAAGAAAACACGAAATTAATGAGAGTTTGACTACAAGAACTATCGAAAGTGGAGATTCAACAAATTATAACATGACAGCAGGTAATTCAAATTACCGGGGAAATAATTAAAAACAACATGATCAACACATAAAACACATGCAGATAGAGGAAGGAGATACCTTTTGAAAACGAAGTATTTAAACAAAGAGAAGTGAAAATAAGATGACCTAGACCATAGATAATACAACATATCAAAATGGCTCAGATAACCTAGTGACATTGGATTCTAACATTGTTTGAAAGGTAGGATGATGGAATTTCAAAGTAAGGACTAGCACACGCTAGATGAGATGCATATCGAAATCAAGATGGAAAACTCTTACATGGATGTCGGAGTATGCCACTACCAAGATAAATTCACCTAATTCACCTTCTCCCTGATTCCAATTTTGTTTCTACTAATGATTTATCCCTAGTTTTTTTGGCTCTCTATCTATAGAAATCACTATTTCTATCTTCTCATAATATCTAGCTTATTACAGAATATGCATAATGAACTAGGAATAATTAACATTTCTACCTTTTGAATATTATGTAAATATACTTAGAATCTGTGCATATAGACTGGATAACTAAATATAATGACAATATGTATGATTGCGGAGTCTAAGGGACTAGCATTAGATTCTGAACGACTGATATATGTTGCTGTATATGATGCTGCAACATGAAGTTTATGTAAATTTTTGGAATAAATATATACCGCTTTTTTCATACCAGAAAAAAATCTATATCCAGAATTAAATTTTTTAAATAAATATACTGTAATAATCAAAATTAACTTACCCATCGATAATTGACTTATTTTCCATGCCATTTGTTTGTCGGATCTTCACATGGGTCTTCACATGGTTGAATCCTGGCCATGCGGTGATCTGATACACTACATTCCGAACCCAGGACATCGAAAAAGCAGATGAGTATATATCATCTCTCACGGCGATCCACTTTATTTTTAGGTCGTACTTCCGTGGGCAATGTCCAATGGGAAATCAATACTCGCTCCTAAGTCGTTTTTCTTTTCAGTTCGAGGCATTGTAAGTCGTTATTAATTTATTTTTTTAAACACTGGTTGTCGCTTGTGAATTTGTTGGTTTAAAGCAAAAAAACAAGAAAACATTTAATTCGATGTACCGTTTGATTTTATAAAAACTAATTACAAGTTAGTAAACAAATATGCAATATGCAGTTGAAATGTCTATGTTTGGATTTCTCGATTTGAAGCTTAATTTTTAATGGAAAATTGGCATTTAGGCTATGAATGGATGTTGAAATGACCCCTACAAATGGCCTAAAGCAAAGAAGAGGTATTAATGAAAAAAGGAAGAGTCGATTGAAGAGTTCGTTCTTCCTTCCCTCCTTCAGCCTGGAGAGAAGCATCAATCAAACTCTCCATATGGATGGGTGCGGCCGGCAATCGATCGCTCATAAATTATAACATGACAACAGGTAATTCAAATTACCAGGGAAATGATCCAATCATTTCTCAATTGAAAACATAAGCAACAGTTTAAGAGATAGAAGCTCCGGGTAGTTATTTGAGCCTGCTTCCAATCCCAATTTTAGAGAGAAAGAATGTGTCTCTGAAAAATCTAGAACAACTCCTCCACCACCATTAGGAGGGTCTCCCTAAGCAGCCCCGTGAAAAAAGCCCATGGATACGTATGGAAAATGTACAAGCCTACTGGCTGTCAATTCTGAAATCGGAAAAGGAAAACAAGGAAAATGAGTGCTCCTTTATGAGAAATTCGTGATTCAAAATCACCAAAACAATTTGACTCATAATAAACTCACGGTGTTAATCTGACTTGTGTTAAACATGAAAATTCAGATTGCAAGTATGATTGTGGGCCAAATTCAACTAATCACAGATCCATCGCATATTATATGTCAGTGCCTGCAGAAACTTCCCCTAACTCAACAGCTTGTGGAAGTCAACACATTTTATTTGTTAAATCTACCTTCCGCTAACAGAAGATGATACAGGTCCTTCAGAACCACTGATATAGATATTAAAACCCCGGTTGAGATTCCGACAACAAAACAACTAGCGTTTACAGACTTAATAGGGATTTTCAGTAAAAAGCAAAAAACAGACAGACATTTACTGAGCGTTAAAGTTCTCCTAAAATTAGTTTAAAATAGAGCTTGCGCTTTACCTGGTGAAGGCTTGGAGAAGCCTAGCAGTAATCTGTTAGAGGAAGAAAAAGAAGGCATTATGGCTGTAAACCCTCCAAACCCTTGAGCCATGGCAGAGCTCGCCATTTGGAAAAAATTGCAGACTGAAAGTCACAAATTCCGAAGTGAGCACTTATGCAATTGCCTTTGTATCGGAGTAATTGCACCTGTTATTACAGCAAAGCAAACTCTCTGTACTAATCTCCTTCAGCCCTGGAACTCTCTGCCGCTGAAATAAAATACCCTGGGCTTTGCCGCAGGGCTCTGTGAAACACATTGAATTAGCTGCACAAACATTTGGCCCAGTTGAACCACCATATGAAAACATCTGTCCTGCATGCAGGACACTCAGAATACATACCAAAAACTTAGGCTACAATACAACATACACTTAATCAATTAATAAGTGATATATTAGACACTATGAAAACTATCATCTACCAAACTTAAAAAAAAAACCTAAAATTTTAATTTCAATTTAATTTAATAATATACTTCCATTTTTAATTTGAATTTAATTTAATAATATGCTTCATTTTTAATTTCACTATCAAAATAGTTTAATTTTTAATACTAACTATTCCAATTTTTTTATTTAAATATATTAATATACAAATATTTCATATATAAAGGACAAGACGCCTACGTGTATTATTTTTTTACCATATATTTTGAAGTAAAATATATGAATGCTTGTTTTATTCTGTATGAATGTTGGTTTTGATATAAGTTCTTAAAATAGAAATAAACTTATTCCTTTTTAAATGTAAGTTGATCGACCACATTGTTAGTCATCGTAATAGATCTTTTTCTTTAATAGAATACCACACAATATAAATATTGTAAAAGGTAAAATTATTGTAATTTTGTGTAATCTTTTTTAACGCATTTTATTTATACTTCGAGGTAGGTAAAAAACTAAAGTTTATTTTTCCATTATTGCACTTTGTATGGGATTACATAGACTGCATTTAACAACAGCATGCTGCAATATCAATAAATAATATTAATAGTCATAAAATTATACAAAATGATCTTTGAAAACGTACAATTATTAATAAGAAAATGTTGATGAACTTTTTTTTATATTTAATAAGTTACTTACTCTTATTTATTTTTAAAATGCTATCCACCTAAACCACTATACTATTTATTTTAAATTTCGATACTTTATTCACCTAAACAGGCATGTGGATTACCGGAAATCCAAGGTATATGTGTGTAAAATTTGGAAATGTTGAAAGCATATAAAACTTTGGATATAAGTGGGAGATGGGGAAAAATATGTCTCGAACGGAGCGAAGCCTGCAATAAGAGGTCGAAACACAAACTTTGGATAAAAATTTATTGAGCAGAAAATTTTATTTCAAACATTGGCTTAAAGCTGATATGTAAGGGAAATTTTACTTGGTCAAAGCTAATTAATAGCTGGTCAACGATCGATCGATCGCTAATAGTCCCAGGCAGGGACTAATAATAATAATAATAATAATAGGAATATTGTGACATAAGAATGGTTAAAAAAATATACCTAACGTTGAAATGTCACAAACATTGTTACATTACAATGTAAATTCCAATGCTATATTAAATTGCAAAATTCAACATCGATTACAACATTACAAAATTAGTCAACAACATTTATTAATGTTGTTGAGTATGTTCGATTATGTTTGACTATGTCTCACAGTTGACACTCATCATATTTGGTCAAAATAATCTAATTTCATTATAATTGATTAATATTAATGGTCAAACTTAGTCAATCACATTAGTGGACATAGTGAAATGAAGTTAACCTTGATAGTCATTGTTTAAATAGTTGACCATGATGATATTATAATATTGGGTTTAATATTAGCATTTATAATACTGGGTTTATAGCATGGGGTTTCTAATATTAGGATTTGTATTAGGTTTCATATTAGGGTTTAATATTGGTTTTATAATGTTGAGTTTAATATTAGTTTTATAATATTGAATTTATTATTGTGATGCTCGAATGGTACAAAAATATATCCAACTTCGCATTGTGATAAATATTGTCGTAATGTTGATAATCAATGACGATCATTATTGCAATGCTATATTACAAAATTAGGGTCTAATATTAGTGTTATAGTATTGCGTCTGATATTAGGGATTAATATTGGATTTAAAATATTGGGTTTAATATTACAGTTTATAATATTGATTTTAATATTCTATGTTGCAATGATACATCAATCTATCCAACGTCACATTGTAACAAACATTGTCACAATGTTATATTACATTGTAATTTATTCAAAATCACATTGTGACATTATAAAATCATGGTTTAATATTATCGTTTATAATATTAGGTTTAATATGGGTTTATAATACTCATTTTAATATTGGATTTATAAAATTAGGTTTAATATTAGGGTCTATAACATTTAGTTTAATATTGGGTTTAATATTAGAGTTTATGATATTGATTTTAATATTATGGTTTATAATATTTGGTTTTATAATGATATGGTTTATAATATTAGGGTCTAAAATTGAGACCTTGGAATAGTACAAAAAATTACCTAACATCGAATTATGACAAACAATATTGCAGCTTGAAAATCAATGTGGCAATAATTTTCGCAACGTGTTGTAGGGGCTACAACCACCCTCCAAAATTTTGCCTCCTCTTTATTTTTGGGCCTCCCTCCTCAAAATATCAGCAACTTGTCTTTCACTGCTCAGGTACTTCTATTTCATTCAAATTTATCTTTCACTTTGCAGCTTGTTTTTGCTTACTTTCTTTGCCGACTAACCAGAAGTTGAACCCATGATTTGTTTACATATGGTTCTTTCGGTAGTTAGCTTCATGGCTATTTGCTATGAATAAGATCCAAGTGTGATTGGATAAATACCAGTTAAGGTAGAATTACTTAGAGAATATGGAGACTATTTCCGATGATTATTACACCGTTTCTAGATGGATAAATAAATATATCTGTATATATGGATGAACTGGATCGAATCTATCCTTCCTTTTCCTTCCAGGAATTCGGTCCATTTATGATTCCAACCATCCATAGCTGTACTCTCTTGTAAAACTGTAAAGTCCAGAGGGAAACCTCCCTTGCTCTCATGAATTGCACAGAGTAGCCCAGTATCCCGCCTTGCTCTTAAGAACTGCACAGAGCAACCTGACAATCATCCTTACTCTCCAAAATTGTTCAAAACATCATGACAGTGAGCTTAGGCTCCAAAGTTGTGCAATCCCAGCTGACATCTTGTCTTCAGCCAGGAAACTGCGTAGAGCATGAGAGGCATCGAGAGCCACTCAACCCAATAATTTCACAGAAGCATTCCTTTAGCCACTGTTCGATGCATGTGCTAGAAAGTTGCCCGGTTCCCTCCAGAACTGAGTAATTTCTCCATGCATGCATGGCAACCTTCTCTGAAAAAGAAAAAAACATTCCTAAAGAATAGGGATCTATTTTAGCACTAGGAGTTACACTCAAGTCAATTTTAGAAACTTCTTGCCACTTGTCGTTTTTTCCTATATTTTTGGCATTTGTAGCATAAACCCTAAATCTACCATATCTATTTAATGGATGCCCCAAATATCATTCTACACATTCGATGTCAGAGCTATGACATTCCAAAGGAATCTAGGAACCTTCGACACAGTTCACGCAACTTTTTTAGGTAAGTTTTTATTTTCAAGTCTTTTGCTACTTTTTTTGTCGCTTTTGATTCCTTGGCATGTGTGAGTGTTGTTTTTCATGTTTTATTGAATAAATGTTGGCGTTTTAGTTTGTTTTAACTTGTAGAAGTGTTGTTTCAAGTTTTGAATTGTCTTTCTTGAGCGTTGCATGCATAGCACTATTTTTTCACTAACTATTATCGTAGCGGAGACTCTCCCCACTAGATTCATTGTTCATCCGTTTGACTGATTCATGGATTTGTGTTGATTGCATGTATAATGATTCACTGCTTATTGCACCATCCTTCGCTCATGCATTCATATCTACTCGTTTTCAAGTTTCCCTCGGGCAAATATAGGTTGCATTGGCTCAGATCTTGCTTCCCCTGGCATGCACAATGCATTTTTAGAACTCAAGGCTCTATGTTGGCTCTCGGAATTGCACAAAAGATTCCTGACACTGGCCTCTAGCTATGCTCTACACATTTCTCGGAGGCAATGCCTAGTCTTGCACATTGGGACTATACAATGCACAGTGCTAGCCAACGATCAAGCTAGACCAAACTACGCATTATGTAGTTCTAGTCCACAACAAGCTCATCTAGACTGTGCTTTGCACAGTTCTAGTTAGAATTCCTCTCATTGGTAGTTAGGAATACGCAATGCATAACTCAAGTTAACAGTCCCTCATCTCTAAGAGTCACAACTATGCAATCTTTCATAGCAGTCACCTAACTTGTTGCATGATCAATCCTTGAAGTGATTTATGTTTTTAAGCTGACATTTGCTTACTGTGAGTGTCATCTCTGTCTACAAGTACATCAATTTTTGAGCAATCTCTCAGGAGTACATGCATCATGGTTTCCAAGAGAGATGGGTCAAAGGACACTATAGAGAGTAGCACTAGAGATGTGGTTGTATAAGTGGCAATGAACTTGCCCATCTATGTAGAAACATAGTTGTTCATAGAGAAGGACATGAAGATCACATGGAAAGAAACAAAGGACATATTTGCAGGAAGTTTCGAGGAAGATCTCAAAGATAGACAAGTCTATGTAAACATTCACAAGTCAGGCTTATATAGGTTTACATGTAGGTACCCCATATTCTCGTGCATGAATACCATTCACTGAGTTGTCTCACATACCGATACCGAGGCGATCACATTAAGATATACCAGTGGGACATAGCTTGCCACCTTTAAGTTAGAAAACTACCATTAGATGTATCACTTTTTGTAGCCCTTGAACCACATGAATGCATTTTTCTTCACTCCCAACAACAATGTAAACACTAGAGATATCATGAAGCATTGGCTAAAAGAGTCATCAAAGTTCAGGATGACACCCAACCAAGTCTACAAGACAAATTCACTCAGGAAGGCTTACCAACTCCTGGTCATCTTCACATGTCACATGTATGGTCAAGAGAGCACGAAGACCTTCCTGCAGAGTTGGTTTCTTATATTAGATCAGTTGGCAAATGAAGGAAGGCCTTTCAACGGGTTGGACATGTTGGCTCTTCAGCTAAAAGTGCATGTGTCTAATGCTTGGAGTCCACCTAAGGATGGAAAAGCAAGATTCTTTATGTCTACATGCCTCCTTGATGAACTATATGTGCTTGACAATGGTTCCCTAGCATGGGTTGGACATGGACACCATCAAATGATGTTGTGAACATCTATTGCAAGTTTCTCTCTGAGTGCAACTATCAAGGAGTCATGGCAAGGCTATCTGATCACTTCATGACCCTGCTGTACAGGATGATATTTGAACATGATCCATCGTTCATGTCTGAAGAAGCGATGTAGGCATTTCTAAACATTGAAAATTGGTATGCCTCACCTCGTGGCACCTTCATTAGGATGCTTGGTGTGGAAAAGCATCCACATGAGCTATCGAGGTTTTCCAAGGACAATATGGTCATGCAACAGGTTCCATACCACATCTCCACAAGGTTATTAGTAGGACTGCATAGGAGGAATAATGCACTATGTCCCACTCTTCCTTTGCGGATTGGGTTGTACGAGATCCGTACCTTGAAAGATGTGGATGCCAAGGCCAAGGACTTGAAAAACTTTGGGTTTGACACCAAGAGATTCAATCTGTATGATCACCACTGCATATGGAAGAACCACTGTGCAAAGAAGTATTACCCATGGATCCATGGGGCATGTCATTGTCTAAAGGAAGATCCTTGGAGGTATTTTACAACTACTCTAGGCTCAATGAATTGGCCAACATAGCGGTATAATGGAAACCATCACTTTAGGCAGTGACACCACAGGAAGCAACAACAACAACAATAATAACAATCCTGTGCAAGACAAAGGCAAGAGGAAGATTGCCGAGAGTGTAGAGGTTGAGAAAATCTGCAAGTTCAAAGAAGATTCACTTGTTGAGAAAGTATATTTAGAGATAGAGGCGAAGAGGTGACAACACGAAAGGAGAGTAGAGCAGAAGAAGAGAGAGAAGAAAAGGTTGGAAGATACATCGAGGAGATTGCAGGAGATGAAGAATAATCTAAAAGAAGAACAAGAGCTCAGGAGGAGACAAAGGGAAGAAAGGTAGAAACATGAACAAGAAGGAAAAGGCACACTAACATAGAAAATTGCACAGATACAGGTTGAATAAGTAGAGTAGCCAGTGGATGAAGAAGAGGGTGAGCAGGTGGACGTTCGAGAAATTTCTCAACAAGTTGAGCAGTTGGTTGAGGTAATAGGCATGGAGACGGAACAAGAGCTATAGGACCAAGACATTGACCTCATGTCAAGGGCATCCGAGGTCGCACCATAGTCTTTGCCACCTCCAGAATCACAACTATTCCCGACCGAGAAAGGAGAAGTTGTTTTCCCTAATTATGATCTGGAGACGGATGTGTAAAATCTTGCATTTTATGAGCCACAAAGGAGGATTGTACATGCATGAAGAAAGCAACTCTCAGATGATTATACATCACTCGTGCACACAGAAGAAAGGGTGATTGTACCAGATGTTAGAAGACATATAGCTTCCATGGCCGAGGCTTCTAAGGCTTATGCAAAAGCCATGAGATCGATAGTCAAGTTCTTGATATCCGAGAATGATTGGATGGCAAAGGAATTAGAAGAGGCCACCAAGAGAACATAGTAGTCTGCAAGATCCACTATGGCATAAATGAAGAAAGAAATACTAGTAGAGATATCAACTTTGGAGACTACCATGCAGACATTGTATAAAAAAAATTCACTGTGCACAAAGTGGTTGTCCATCTACATGGCTTTCAACATCAGTGCATGTAGACATCAAAAAATATCAAAGACATTCACGCTACTAGTGCACACGTGCAGGAATGGACAACGAGGTACAAAGGGGCCCTGGTTTACTTGCAAAAGAGGATGAAGCCATTGGATGAGCTAGATAAAGCATGGATTCAGATGTTGATCTGGAACTATGAGCAACTCCCTTTGCTTGTCACTAGCATTGAGGCTTCATATGTACAACTATTTAGGAGACTGGATTTCATAGTGCGAATGCACAAGATCCCTTCCATCACAACCCTCACCCAAGCGATGAGGAAGAAAAAGGTTATGCCAGATGTCGACAAGTACATAGCGCAGTTGTTACGTGAAGCCATTAATGATGACTTACAACTCAGCGCATAGAACATGTAGAAGTACATCGGTGGTCCAACCACACTTAGGAAAATCCTGCACAATCTTTAGGATGAGTTGGATGGAGGCTTCATAACCATATACCCGGAAGCCATGGAGGCAAGATTCCATTTCGACAAAGACATCACCAAATAGTACGTCGACAAAGTAGCATAGTACCAAGTTGGTATCAGTTCATCATCGAAGACCATCATGAGGAGGTTACCGAGTTGGCCTTTCCCCAAGGCCCTGAGTGATTTTTTTTGTTTTGTCAGGCTAACTCAAGCCTATTTTTGTCCTACATGGATATATGTGGAAATTGTATTATTGTGAATATATTCTAAGTGAAATTCGAAGTGTCATTAGTGGAATGTGAACAATCACTATGTAATGTGAAGAGTCATGAGGGTAGTGCAAGAGTCAAAGAGGAATGTCAAGAGTCACCCCACTCTTTGCTGTATATAGAACCTCATAGCTCATAATAGAGGCTTTTGGGAGACAAGACTTTGGCTAGGAATTTCTTAGAGAAGACTTGGAGAGTATTGTGATGAGCCTTGGCTGCTCCACAGTTCAAAGCAAGTACATATATTTTGAGGAGTAAGTGGTGTTGACTATAATGTTCCACTATTGGGGCTAGTGGCTGTCAATGGTGTATGTATGAATGGAACTTTCACTTAATAATATATAATGGATCCAACATGTTTTCATGCATATGTTGTTATTGTATTTTGACTATTCTTGTTGCTTTAGCAGTGCATGTTATTTAACTTACACATTTGTGTATGAAGTATTTTGTATTAAATTGTATGTATCTTGTTGCAAATGTGTTGTTGGGTTAACTCATCACTGTGGTTTGTGGACTATTTCGCTTTCCATCTTGTGATGTCATTCTTCTCATGTGTTCCTTTTAGGCTGCATACTATTATAGGCTTCTAAGGGGCACACTTCCTTTGCCCCCCCATGTGTTAGAACCCACATGCATCTAACTTTACTCGCTACAAGTTCACACACTTTCTTTAAACAAATATATCACAATTACCTCTATGCGCTATCAAAATCAAGGCATTACTCTACTACCCACTATTGGGATTCCTACTCCAAATGGTCTAAGGTCTAGTTGGAAATTTTTACCTAGGAGATCCCATGACATGTTTGTGGGTCCAACACTGTCAACATTTCTGGTGCTTGAAGGAAGGCCAAATGACAATTTGAGCCCTCAAAGTCTATTTTGAATCTCTACACATTCCTCATGACTTATATTACACTTAATCCTTCAACATGTCTATCTGATGGTTGTGATTTTGAGGTGTCAGAGGATATCCTTAATGACTTGTCACGTTTCACATATGATGGTGAAGGGGGAGCAACCTGTCTTAGTCACGGAGTTTCCTTCATGGGTTGATGTGAAAGGAATGAAGTCCTTGACGATGACATTGCCTTCTTGTTGTTCGCATTCATGCTCAGAGGGAACACATTGCAATGGTGTGTCACATAGCCCGTAGCCTCCATTCATTCTTACGATGATATGATTAGAGAGTTGACGCGTGATTTCTATCATTATGATCATAAAGCACTCAATAAAAAAATTATGCAATTATGGAAAGAACTTGATGAATCCCTTTTGCAATTTTGGAATAGCTTCTGTAATCTCTCTTTTCAAATCTCAGAAGATGAAATTGATTGGTAATTTCGTAATGAAATATTTCAGTATCTTCTTCACATATCTAAAAATCCTCATGTGTTAAAATCATTCTAACCCCTCCCATCATACCTCGGTGTTGGAGCTTCCAACCCCAAGATGGACAAGGTTGCTATCACAATTGACCCTCCATCTACTTCTAATCAAACAACTCTAGCTCTGCAGTACGAGGTGGGAGACGTTGTGAACCCATCTATTGAACTTTCACATCCTCCCACCCCACTTGCTCTGGACATTTACGCATATTTGGCTTGCAAGCCTGTTATCACATGAACTTGTTCTCTCAACCTGTGTCCCCTTGATCTATTGATACTTTGGATTGTAATATGATGTGTTCTCTCGTTTCACACTCCACATTCATTGTTCACAAGGATCAAGTTGTCGATGGAGTTGGTGTTGAGCAGCCAACCTGTGCTTTCATTTCTAATGAGTGTGTGGGATTCTAAAGAAGAACCTACAATGTAGGATGACATCTTTTCGTATTCACCTCATCCGTTGTTTCTTTACATCTTTTGTGATTCTACCATTTCTTATTTGTCTTGCGAAAATTCATCCCCAAATGCTTTTACTTCCGGTCATTGACAAAACACACTAAATGTCAATTTTTTCTCTGATTGCAAAGAGGACATATCTTTCTTTCTAAATGTACCCAATCTTTCATCATTTCTTTCTAAAAACTCAGAGGGTGAACAAATTTATCTCTCATTAACCTCTCTGTATGATTCGTCAGATCATGAGGATGTTGATGAACATCTTGAATTTTCTGATCGTGGTTGTCGTGATATCTTTAATCCTTCATTCGATCATGATGTTGATTCAATTGTTGTTGATATTTCTAAGCCACTGGTCTTTGATGATCTACCTGATGATGAAGTGGGAACCCCTCAAGTTGTTGAGGCACTTTAGAACGAGTTGATGGTTATGTCAAGTCCTCGCTATCTAGAGGTCAGTTCCTCTTTCGATTAGAAATATCTGAAAACACCCTATGCTCCTCATCACTCTCCTATTTGCATTGAAGGTCAATTTGATCAACCAATTTTACATCCTCCAACACAATCATATGATCCCATCACTCATGCATTGGAGGAATCATACACAACAAGCACTCTTGCTAAGAGAAAGTTGTCTTCCTTTTTCATGTTTTGTCATTTGTCACTTTCAAAAGAGTGCACATGTTCATTTTCTGCACATAGTGTGTTGCAACACCATGGTACATTTGTAGAGTCTTTGTCTTGCACTTTTACTCTTTTCTTTTATGTGGACTAATTGAAACTTTGAACGTATTTGTTTTCACTGTCTTATCATTCTTGTGTGTTGCTTTACTTATATATCTTTCTTGTCAGCCATGCCTTCACCAACATGGGTCAACCAATGCGTTGGTGGTTGCATTGGAAATATCACTTCATGTGAATAGGCCCATGCACTGTTTAGTTTTGGAGTAGGAGTAGTGTTTTCTTTCTTGTTTTCTTTTCTTGCATGTTTTGATTTTGTTAGGTGTGTAACCTGATTATCTTCTGTATTCAAAGGTATCATTGCATTGGACCCCAGTTCGTAATGGGGTGGCAATGCCGCCCATAAAATATTCACTGTAAGGGGGGTCCAGGGGGGGAAGTTGCGACCTTTGGGAGCCCCCCGCTCGTGGGGGGATCAGGGGAAACGTCCCCAAAGCTAAGAATAGATGTAAAATTACCTTTTAAAATGTTGCAATTTCGTAGTCAATCTGGGTCATTCATTAGGCGGAGATTTGATGGTAGAAGTTATGTTTAATTTAGGGTTTTTTGCCCTAGAAGGAAACCCCTCATTATATATGAGGGAATTGTATTGCGTCTATGTATATCTATATTCTGAGTGAGGAAGAGAGAGGAGATTGAGAGCAAAGAGGGAATTACAACGGATCTGTTGTAGGTTGTATCTCTTCAGTTTGCTGGGTAATATAAAAAGAAGGACTACCTATTTCTCCATGGATGTTGCCCAAACTAGGTGAACCACATATATTTGTGTCTCTCTTGTTTTATGTGTTTTCTGTGTTTATATTTCTGCAATATTTTATGTGTTCCATGGCTCTATAATATATAATTTTCTAACAGCTTTCTTGTTTTTCTTCCGTTTACTTCTGTCCTTTTCTTGTTTGTTTCCTTACTTGTTATGCCCCTGTAGGATTAACTTCACATGATACCATATTTTCTCTTAAGACAAGCAGGGTGAAGTATAAGAGGACTTGCACAACTATCAAAAATTGGTTATCTACTATCCTCTCTCTTTATGAAGATCATGTTTCCTTCAATCGATGATACCCTAATGGAAAATACATTATGTTCAGATTGAGTCTTGGTGAGAAAACAATGCTTTCAATTTTAACTAGTACTACCTACTCTAATTGGTTTTTCTATATTAGGTTAACCCTTGTCAACTCAGTCAAGTAGACTAAGGTGAGGTGAAAAACCTTAACAAGTATGTCATAGGTATATATAACATAATTATCTGAAGGGACAACCTCCTCTGCTCCCAATGAGTCAGGATCCATAATCTACCTCATGAAATAAATAAGTGCATATGCACAATTCTCTAAAAATTAAAAATAAAATAAATTCGAAAGAAGAGAAAGGATTCCTATGCAGAGAGGTGAAGAAAGTAACTCTGTTGGGGTACTATCTAGCCTCACTGGTGTTGGAGTGATGCTTGTGTTCCTAAAGTGAATTTGTCGAGGCATTGTCTAGCCTGCTGGCAATGGAGCAACACCAGAGATGAAACTAAAACTTTGACAGTCTATATTACTTGTGCATCAATATAACCCTCATCCCCAATCGAAAAAACTCAGTTGACCTGGCTCGGTATGCATGCTGACTGATCAAGAGAACATTAGGGACTATATCTTTAACACAAGCTAGTGAAGAAGTGATGATGATCAAATAATCAAACAATACTTTTGAAGGAGTTAGACTTACTTTTCGTGAAACAAGGTCGATAAAAAGAGCTAGATTTCTACCAATGTATTGCCAATGTTGTAGTGGCTACAACCACCCTCCAAAAATTTTCCTTTGCTTTGTTTTGGAGCCTCCCTCCTCAAAATCTCAGCAAATTTTCTTGCACTGCTTAGTTACTTGTGTTTCATTCAAGTTTATCTTTCACTTTATAGCTTGTGTTTGCTTACTTTCTTTGCCAACTAACCATAAGATGACCCAATGACTTGGTTTACATTCGGTTCTTGCACTGTCTTGGAAAACTGTCCAGTCCTAGAGGGTAGCCTGACTTGCTCTTAGGAATTGCCTAGAGCAGGCCAGTAGATTGCCTTGCTCTTAGGAACTGTGCAGAGAAGTTTGGCAAACAACCTTTGTAGAATTTCCTATAGATTCACAAGATCATGCAATTTACTAAATTAGAGGACAAGAATCTACTTCTTCTTTCAACCAGTGGAAGCCAATAGACTGATGAAAATAATATGAATAAGAAGAAGATAAATCAATGGAACATAACACAAGATGTATATGGGGAAGCTACTGCTCAAAACCCCACTATCTGTATTTCATATATCAGAAATATTAGTGAATATACAAAGCTTGTTCTTTCTAGAACAATTCTGCACAAGTATGCTCAAGTCTCTCAGCTCACAAGCTAGCTCAGGACAAATCCTTATGTTATTCATTAGCTCTCCAAGCCCCTAATTTCTTGCATAATTCCTAGGATGAATAACCCGTATTTGAAGGGAATTCATGCTTCCAAAACTGCACAATCCAAACATAGGTCCTTCTTTGATTACATGCATGATCTATACAACTCAGTAAATCACACAACTGATAGTACACTATCCCTACACTCTAGTCTCAACTGTGTCTTTCTCATAGTCGACATGCATGAGATTCTGATGAGCGAATCTCTAGTTAACTAGAGTGACATTTGTGGATGCAATAGTGCACCAACTGATTGTTAACTCTTTATTAGTTCCACAAATAGTTTGGAACCAATTTAACTGGACATAACTTAGTAAACTGAGTGATCTAATTACAAATCACAATTAAACTCATATTGGACCCCTAAAACTTCCTTGGGGGATCATGTTCCCAGCAATGTGCCATCAACCCTGACGGAAGAGGGAAGTATGAGGGCTTCATGCTTCATGATTGTGCCATGCGTGTTGAAAGAGACAGGGGATCCTTAGTGTTCTGAAGTATTCTTTGTTGTTCCAAAGTGTGCTTCATTGTTCTAAAGTGTGCCTTGTTGTTTTGAAGTGAACTTCATTGTTCTAAAATGTTTTTCATTGTTCCAAAGTGTGCTTCACTATTTTAAAGTGTGCTTTTGAAGAGAAAGAAGGTCATTTTACTTCCAAAGTGTGCTTTTTCACTAAGAGACACAACAAAAGGCTAGCTCACTTATCCTAGGAAGTACTAATGCAATGTGAGAGGGGGGAGACCTTAGAAAATACATAGTGCAAAATTATGGGTGGAAATGATACATCAATGAGGCTCATGAATAAGGTGCACTCATTACCTAGTAAGAGGGCTAATGCCTTTACAACTTGCACTAAGAAGGAGGAAAATATGAATATGACACTTGCAAAATGTGAGCAAACTTGTAAGCAACACATGCCAAAGAAAAAATAACATGAAAATGACACTTAACAAATTGAAAGGAAGCGAAAGTGACTGTCTTGGACATGAAAATGACACTGAAAAATGTGAAAGTGCGCAAAAGATGACATTTGAGGAAACTCACCGAAATAGATATACAAATGCAAATGAAGTGAGGGTGATTGTCAATGAAGTCATGTAATGACAATTGATATGAGTTGAACATTGCATAGGCCCTGTCTTGATGGGTGATTTTATGCCTATTGAAGCTTTCATAAAGAAAGTGTGCTCATGAACTCATCAAAGATTGAGCATGTGTGTGCAAGTGATTTCATAGTTTAAAACTGGGAGGAAGACTTAAATTCTTTACCTAAACATCGAATGACCATGGAGTAACCATAGGATGATAGACTATAAGATCCTTAGTAGGCTCCAAAATTCAAGTGTGCGAAAAATTTGGAGGGTGTTGTTTGCAGTGTTAACAACATGCAAAGGAAACTAGAAGCAAAATGGAGGAAGATGATGAAAATAGAGGAATAAATGATAAAAAGGCATTAGAAAAATAAATTCGTACCTTTCTGTCAGTTGTTATTTTGTAAGTTTAGTTTTTGGCTCTCTCATTCATTCGCTCATTCTATCATACTCTTGCACACTTAAATAATTCTTGGGGCATGGTTGGAGCATTATTGAATTAACTTGGATTGGAGAAATAAAACAAAGGAAATCAAGGGAGGGCATGGAAATAGTTGGATCAAAACCTGGAGAAGGGATACTTTGTAGGTAATAGAATGCATGTGTTATTTTCTTACTACTTTTTGGATTCATGGTATATCCATGTGGTTCGTTGGTTATTTGTTGTCATTAGCATGGATATTTTTGTGGAGTGATAGTGGTTTAGCCTTATCTTTCCATTTCTTGGGCATCCATGGTGATGTGGGTTTTCCACTTGTTTTTCTAATTATTTCTCATGTTCCTAATGAATATGGGTTGGAACAAATGCTTTGGAAACCCTAGAAAAGCTTGGGTTGAGTTACTAGTTCTTGGTGTCGTAGGTTCGAACAAATTCTCTAGAGCCCTTGGTGGGTTGAGTTATGATTCCATAGAGTTTCAGTTCGAACAAATGCTCTAGAGCCCTAGAAGGTTGTGGGTTGAGTTACTAATTCATGGATTCTACGAAAACTCTAATAGAGATCGATCTCATTGTCGTTTATGATTTTTGGACAATAGCATTGGAATCATTATGGTTGAGGGTTGAGGTGGCTTGGCCTCTAGAAGCCTTGGTTGGTTTTATTTTGGTTAAAACTATGAGATCCCACATTCATGTTTGGAATATCACACGGGGGTGATTGGATAAAAGAGAGATTTAGTTCAACCTAATCTATGGTCGGGTGGTATGTGGAAGTCCCTAACTTGGCTAGCACTTTCATATGTTAATATGAGATATTTTCTACTGTGATCTATGAGCATTTGTAGTGATTATGTTGGTGATATTATGATTGATTTTCCATGGTTTCTATGTTGGTTCTATGATGGTTATAGATTGTTTATATGATGTAATATCTTTATGGATTTTTACATGTTTTGATAAGTTATTGATTGGTTGATGAATACATGGAATAATAAGTGCTATTGCAGTTAGCTAGAGATGGCTTAGATCCTTCTTGGTGATTCTCAGGTGAAGACTATCATTTTGTGATCAGATATGCATTCATGACCTGTATCATATATGTTTCCCATATGTTTGATGAAATTCATATCATGGATTAGGCATGTCTACGTCAAGTTCTTTCTTGATTTTGAATAGTTAGCATTGTCATTGTCCTTTTTATGATTCTATTAAGTTATAGGTAATTCTGGGTAGTGTTAAGGAGATAGCCTAAAATGGTGGCTCAAATCTTGAAACCGATGGCTCTTAACTCGTGGATTTAGGCCATAATCTCCTAGAAGCAAGCTTGTGTGTGCATTTGGGACCTCATAACTGCTCTCTTTCCTTGTTGGTCATGTGATTGCACTGTTAGTTCAAAATAAAAGGGTTCTAGCTCAAGAATTGATCTCCTGGGGTGGTTGTTCACCTACTAAGTGATCTTTAGTACCTATAGGAGGTCAGTAAGTGATCATTTTGTATGCCCCACTTCCTTAACTAGAACTTGGAGGTTGGTTCGTGTCATAATGACAGTTGTCTTATATTTACCATGCAAGCTTGTGAATTTGAGTTCATGAGGGAGGAGTTGTTTATAATGTTCAACTTATCTCCCTATGATTTTACTAAAAATTAGAGTGAGAGCACTCATTGGATGTGGGATTTAATTTTTCATCCAAGGAGTATCCATGTTGTAAACTTTCGACGCACCCTACCACATGAAAAAATGTGAAATACATCAAACAATTGTCATTGCAATCACATTTTTTTCATGTATTTCACTTTTTTTGTCTAGTAGTGTGCATCAAAAGTATGTAACATAGGTGTTCCTTGTATGAAAGATTAAGTTATGCATCTAGCGAGTGCTCCCAATCAAAATTTCAGTAAAATTGTAGAGAGATAAGTTGAAAATACAAGTTGAAAAAGTAGTTTTTTTTTAACTCTAAAAATGGCGAATCATCCCCCTTAGTTGACATCATAATATTGAATTGTGTTTGTTATTATAAATTTTATTTTTTTTGTTCCATTTTGTTTTGAGGCCCAGTTTTCTACCTCAAAAATTCTATAATGATAAAACATTTGTCGTCCATGGTCTAGTGTGCTCGCAATGATTGACGTTTTGACCTTTATGGACATGATTCAAATGCAAATAATGTTAGGTAGTTTGTAGATCTAGTGGGCATTTATATTTGAATAACGTAAGAGTATTTTCAAACATTAGCAGTGACACTTGTTTTATGTTGAATACTTGTAAGCACGAGAGAAGAAGAGACAACAAAGAATTTGGAATCCAAGCGATAAACTTTAAGAAAATTTTCAAGGACAAAAGAAAGTGTTGGTCTAATACCTTCCGTGGGCACCTCATATCAACACAATAAACTATTTCAAAGTTGATAAATTGTTCCACTACATTACATTCCTCCAAATTTTCTTAAAAAAATTGCAAGGATTATATGTATGCACGATTTAGCATTTTGTAATTGTGGGCAGGGATGTAAATGGGGTTCTAGCAAAAGGCTATCACAGCATTTAGAACAAAATGAATGTAGTGTTGTGAAGGATGACATACAAATATCATGCTTTGAACATTGGAATCTTTGCAATCTTGGTCACCTTGTAGCGCATAGATAAATAAATAAATAAACTTCTACCAAGTGACATCACAATCTTCGATTGTCAACTTAATATTCATGTAATATTACGTATCTATAAGGAATAATGTAGGGAGTAAGAAAGAGAAAAAATAGCATTGAGCGATTTGTAGATTCTTTTATGAATTTATGTTGACTAAAGAAATTATATCAGGTAATTGCTCTAAATTGACCATTATAAATCAAACATTTGGAGATAATGGCACACTATATCATTGAAATGTCTGGATATTCATTTGAACAGATTCACCGAGGGAAAAATTAAAAGACCATCAGAAATAAAACAACACGTTCAATATAAATTATTATAAGTGAAAAATTAGTCAACATCTATTCAATTTTTCACAAGCATCTGAGGTCATTTTCTGGAAAAATAGACACAAAGTTGAAAAAACCACGACATGGGTATTTTGTAGAGTGGCCCAAATTAACTCCTATGTAGGAAGATGTGAAAATTTTAGAAGAATTATGGAGGTTTTGTTGGTTCTTCCAAAGGGTATACACTTAGTATGGAAAACGATCAGCTTCAAGCTTCAAAAGTACCATTGATTATTCCCACTGTGGACCCAAACATGAAAAATTAAATGAATATGGCCAATGTAAAGGTGAATGATATCCTCTGGAGAGTTAGATAAATAAATATTTTTCTTTCTCATATTTTTTACAACTCTTGTTTGATAAATCCATGGGGTGAGAAACTTTTCAATTTTGGGTTTGGATTTGGTGTAGTGTTTGTGATTACTTAAAGCAAAAAAAGTCGACAAATTTAGATAATTTTGGGAGAAAATCGAAAGACCTTTCGAAGGGTTCAAACAAGAAGTTCATAGAATAAATTTCTTGAATGACTCCTCCCAAACACTACAACGTTGTGAATATTGTCTCCCAGAAAATCATTATGTGAAATGAGAAATTGAAGATAGAAAAGGAAAAAGAATTTTCAAGAACCAAAATTTATCTAGACACCTAGAAGATGGAATTTAGGGAAATGAATGTAATAATTAGAATGGTCAAGAAATTGAATGAAAGAAAAATTATTTAATAGATATAAGGAAGAAGGTTGTTTACACAAATGATCTTCAAAATTATTCTATGAATACCACAGAGTATGAGACATATTCTACGCCGTGAAGAGAACCGAAATTCCTAGTTCTGAACAAGATAAAATATTGTGAGGCATTATATGAGAAGATAAACCATCAATGCAATCCTATGATATGTATAATGACCAAGGGCCAAATTTTCCAAGGCAGAGTTCTAGCATGGTAAAACTATAAAAATTCTACGACTCTGATGGGATTATTAGGAGTTTAAATTATAATGGATACAAGAAAATTTACTTTATTTTAACTATAAATCGATATTTTTTTATGCAATTTCTCTAGATCAATGTTTTATTGACAATTATATGTTCTCGGAAGATAAGAAATAGGGAACCATTGGGAAGTTGTACTTCAAAACCACTTGTATCCAGTTTGATGATCAGTATTGACTCCGACCATATCCCCCATCATTTCCAGAAACTTCCAATGGAAATGTGGAGTGGTGGTTTGTAGTTTCAAAAATCACAAGTGCTTTGTGATATATGAATAATCGAATCTTGGGTTGGCATGTACATTATCATTGTAGAATTCATGCAAAAACTCTCATAGATCTAGAATTCTAGTTAAATTAAACACAAGTAATTTGTTGATATTCAAGAGAGGAGAGAAAGAATTTGCTTCATAAAATCAATGTATTAAATTAATGAACAACAGTAATACATGAGAAACCAAACCTCTAATCCCAAAGAGAGGTGGCTATATAAAAATTGCCAAATCTAGCAAACTAGAAAAAACTAGAAAAGGCTAAGAAAAGTTAAAGGAAGGCCTAAAATAGCAACAATGACTCAAGACAACTTATGTCAACTGTCATCCATGAGTAAAACATGAGTAGGGGTGCATTTCCCAAGGAACGCAACTTTAAAACATGCTAAAATGATCAGGGGAACCAAATCCCTTGATTTAAGGGGGAACCTTCATGTGGGGTGCCAATCCTCAAATAACTCAAGTGGATGAGTTGTGGTTAGGTGTGAACATGCACTTAGATGTCTAAATGGTTTATAAAAGTGGTTGGACTATTATTTCCATAATGTTAAGCCTTTGAAGGCAAAAAACAAGGGAAAGTTGGTCCACTGAGCTAGTTTACCAAAAATCAAGTGTGAACATGATTTTTAGTGCATGTGGCCAAGTCAAGGATACTTAAGCTAAAAAATAAATGTAGATGTTTGGATTATATTCCAACACTGTCCCTTCATCTGAACTCACTTATCTAAACGAAGTCCTAGCCAAGATGCCATGTTAGGTACTCAAGTACAACAAATAAAAGATCCTCATAAAATGAAGAAAGAGGGAAAACCTCGTGGGAACCCCTGCCCCCACCCCCAAAAAAAAAGGAGAAAAAAAAGGGATAAGTGGCCAGAATAGCCTACTCAGATGTCTCGACCACTCTAATCATAACTCTCAGTTCTAAAAATTTATTTTTCTGTGAAAGACTTGGTGAAGATATCTGCAACTTGCTGCTCAGTGGGGCAGTATTATATTGATATGACTCGGTCACGGATCAGATTGCGGATGTAATGCATGTGAATCTCGATGTGGTTGGTCATCTACCTCTAAACTGGATCAATCTGTTAGAGCCTAGATTGACCTTAGGTTGAATTGAAGCAATTCTAGGGTAACCACAAACCACGCTTAACCTGGTAGCTAGCCCTACTAGGTCGAGAGAGGGCTCTCTCCTTGTCAATATTAGTTGAGATGATTGAATAAATGTGGATTTGAGGCTAGGTATAGTAGCTCTAGGGGATTTTGGTTGATTTTTATGGTTTTGTTGCTGGATCAAATGGAGCAGGTAGCTTTCGGTCTGGGAAATCAAGTCAGGAATGCAGGGTGTTTTGTAGGGCGAGGTAGGTAGCTATTTTGGCACTTTGAATTGAGTGAGATGGTAGGTCTAAGACTGGTGAGGAGCTAAGTAGGGCATGCAAGGATCATGCGTCCTCTTCAGACAACTCAAAATATCAAAAACTAAATGTATTCCCAAGGCAAAGCATTGTTACCAATGTATTCTACCTATCTATCTTGATTCATTTAGTTTAGAAGAATGAATTAGATTTTGGCACACATAAAACATGAGAAAAACTAATGAAAAAAGGAGAAATAATGCAAAAACACATTATCACAAGAATCCCACAAAAATAGCTGCGAATTCTGGTTTATTTCCTTGTGAAACTGCTATAGAGATGTACAATGTAACTCAGAGCATCCAAGAGAGTCCAACCTTTACAAATGAGGAAGAAAATACATAATATAGACATGAAAACCACTTGTGCTAGCCATCAGGGGTCGAATCCGAGAGATAAGGGGTTGTTTCAACCATATCTAAACTAGGAACAAGAATATAGGCAGTGGAACAACTTGCCTCTAAAACCATGGAAACTGATTCATGCACCCCCAAACGACTTCAAAATGATGAATCTACCTTCTAAGGTCATTTTACATTTAAATTTACATGGAATAACATCATTTTAAATCACAAATTTATCCAAAATGAGAGAAAAGTCAACTTGTAGAAAAACTGGGCGAAATTTGGATTTTTGAGCAAACTGGTTCTATGCATAGCGCCACTTGTCCTATGCGTAGTGCCAATTCTCAGCTAATTTTGGAAGCCTTCCCCTTAGACAAATTGAGCCCAAAATAGCTTGTTCGAAAGATATATCTATCTAGTTTTTGGAACATCTTGAATTTTTGCATTTAGAGGTAATTAGCCCCCTCAAAAGTGGAATCACCCAAGACTGCTTACTGTGTGTCCAAAAAGGGGCAGAGAGGTCATTTTTTGATGGTTTTTTGACCTTTAGGTGACCAAGATTTACTCCAAAATTGCTGAAATTTTTAGGGATTAATGTCCTCATCATGATGAATCTAAATATGCAAGCCATTCCTTCAAAAAGTATCACAGTCGAAAGCATAGCACCGGTGGCGTTACACACCTATTGCAATTTCTTGTGTTGAAAAATTTCAAACTTCGAAAATGACAAAATTTCATCAAAACTTGCCTAGATTTGGCACAAAGCTCCCTCATTAGTTGCTTTGATGGGCTAGTGAGGCCTCGACCAATATTTTTAGTTTTTAGTGCTCCCTTTTGCTCCTCAAGGCCTTCCTCAACCTTGCTTTCAGTTTCCTCATCCTTATATTCCATATTTTGTTCCAGGTCATATAGTGATAGGCCATGTGATGAAGCATCTTCTTTTCTCTATTGGCCTTCTCAACCAGCTTTTCAAGGTGAATGTTAACCCTTTCAAGCCAATTTTCCCAGTCATTCTCAATCTCTTGCTCAATGGAGGTCATCTTGACCTTTGCCTTTTTTGCCTTTTGCTGGTTCTCCCTGATCATTTGCAACTCCATGAGGAGTTGCTTGTCGGTCAATTTCTTGTTTTCTTGCTCAAGATAATTGATTATCCACTTTGCCCTTTCTAAATTGACTGACAAGGCTTGTATATTAGCCTTTTGCTCCTTGATGATCATGTCTTTAGTAATCTTTGTACCTTGATTCTCCAAATCAATGACATCAACTCCTTGTGTCTCCTCATGATCAACCAGGTCAAAGTCCCTCTCTTGCCCATCACTAGGATCCTTCTCATACATTTTTCCCTTACCTTTACCTTTCCTCTTACTGTGCTGCCCAACCTGTACCTATTTCGCTGAAGACGAAGGCAAAGCCCCTTCCACTCCTTGTGGAGATAAGATTTTCCTCTGGCCTGTAGATGAAGGCGAGACCCCTTCCACTCCTTGTGGAGGTAATACTTTCCTAGCAGTTGTAAAAAGTTTCCTAGTGCCTCTCTCATATGTCACAAATACTGGCAATCCAACAGTTTCAGTATCTTGCACCTTTTCCTGTCCTGAAGGTCCACCTTCTTCATGTGGCACTGATGAAAAGACTTGAGGGCTTTTGAACATTTCATGAGAAATGAAGGTCTCCCATGGTATGTTAAGTAGGTTCAGCTAATGTAAGACAATGATTTTAATGACAAAGAAGTTGTATATGCTGGTTAGCTGCTGGGGGTATGATTTCTTGTTTACAATCAATGCCATCTTCTCTATGTTTCTGAATATGAAGTAGGGGATATTCATCATTCTCACCCTAGTGAAATGCATTAGCAATATAATGTAGTAGGCATACAGTCTAGAGAAATTACCTTCACAAGTAAAATACTTGATGATCTTCATTAATGGAGCAAACATGTCCTCCAAGAACTTAAAGGGGAATACTCTGCTGAGTTTATTACGATATTTGGCCTTAATGTAAGGCTCATAGTACTCCCTGTCAATGTGCTGACCTTTGTTCCACTTTTCACCCACATTTGGAATACCAGTAGCCTCTGAAATGATAGCTACTGGCAAATTGAATGTGACTCCCATAAGGTTTATCTCATTGTTATCCTCAAAATGTGTCATAAGCAACCTTTCTAATTCATGATGGGATTTTACCCTTTCCACCATTTCACAAAAAGTAAAACATGATTGATATCTAAAACAAGAAAGGGCAAATGGGCAGGCTTGCAGCTCCTTCAAACTGGTGGGATCCTCTCTGATATGTTTTCCTCCCATATGAGGCCTTCTACACTGAGTGCCACTCTCTCTGGAACTGTCAGTATGTGTCTCTTCATTTCATAGTCACTATCCCTCTCCATTAATGTATTGTTGTTTTTCTTTATGGTAAATCAGGAGTGATGGATTTGTCAGTAAGGGTATGATGAGTATGAAAATATTTTAGATAGGAAAGTTAGTGAGGGTGCACAAGAATGGGATAGTGGTGTGGGGAATAAGTAAGGATAATGAATGGTGTAGGGTTTGGGAGTAATGGTAGGTTTTGGGTATATGAGTATAGGGTTTGGGAGTATTGCAGGAAAAAGTTTATGGAGGGGACTATGTATGAGAGGATGAGTTGTAGGGAAACAATGAAAGAAGATATGGGACAACAACAATAATGAATGTATTGAATAGACAACAGCAATTACGGTTTGATACTATGGACAACAACAATTAGGGTTTGATACTATGGACAACAACAATTAGGGTTTAATGTTTAGAGAGATAAAACAATCCAAAAATTAATGTAACAACTCTTGTCTACAAGGAAAGTGTTACTACTTACTTGCAAATGGAAGAATTTGGGTGTTTTGCAGCAATTGGATGAATTTTGTAGCAATCTGTGGCTCAGATGACAAGTACGTAGTGCACTTCCTAGGTGCATAGCGCCTATTCAAAAGTGCACAATGGAGAAAGCCCAGGTGTGTACCGCTAATCCTATGCGTAGCGCTGGGATTAGGTGCATAGCGCCAAGTAGTTTTTCTCCAAAACACAACAAACTGCATCTCTTTGCTCACTAACACCTTAAAGCGCGATTTTGCTAATAAAATTCAACTTCAAACAATGAATTAACTTGAGAATGAAATGGATTTTATGTGGCTTGGGCATTTTTTAATTCTTCACTCTACAAAACCCACTTTATAATGTCCTTTAGCTTTTTTCAAATGCTATATTTTTTGGATGCTTGGCTTTTTGCTTAAAATTGATGAACCAATGCTTGATGATCTTTGCTTCTGTAGTGGCACATCTTTGGAAATATCAACAGGTGACTAGGAGCAACATGAGACTTCTTAATTACATATGAGAAATGATGAAATTACATGAAAATTACAAATAAAAAACAATGCTCTGTTTTCACCTCAAACTAGTTTTGAGTTGAAAAACTTATTAAATTTACAAATTATGATTTTAAAGCTTTCCTGATGTTTATTGCCTGCCTCATGTATCTGCTTACCCTTATTGGTCAATGGTTACTGAAAATTTGACATGGTGAGACCCTAATACCTAATGAAACTGGAACCCTAAGACCTACGACTTATTTGATGAAATAGAATGACAATGAACCTGGACCTAACCATTGACTAAATCACACATGAAAAGTGGTCGGAAGATAACTATCATGAGGGAAAAACAAGAATGTGACAACCATTAGTTGATCCAATGACCTAATGGGATGCAACTCATTGAGAATGAGACTCCTAATATGAATGCAAAAGAGTGAATTTTGATCACTGATGGCAATGTGAAGGCACTATCACTAACACAATCAATATGTAAATGGATCCTTTATTTTCACAAAATATGACAGTCGGAAGTGGATACTGAATACCAAACTCGAAGAGAAGCCCCTACAACCAAACATCCAGTGTAGCTGCATTCACTGCACCTCTATACTTTGCCTCGACTGTAGATAAAGAAATCGTAGATTGCTTCTTCCTAGACCAGCAAAAAGGCCCTGAACCAAAGTTGAAAACATAACCAGAGGTGGACTTGCAGTCTATACCATCGCCAGCCCAATTAGAATCTGTGTACGCAATTAGTGAAAGTGGGAAATTTGCAACATAAAAGATACCAAAATTGGAAGTACCTTTCATATATCTAAGGATTCTCTTTGGAGAATTCCAGTGAAGCTCATGGGGCTCCTGCATATATCTAGAACAAACTCCTATTGCAAAATATATATCAGATCGGGTGTGAGAAAAATACAACAAACTCCCAACCAATTGTCGATACAATATACTATCCACCAAAGGTGTAGTACCCGCATCCTCAAAATGGATCCCTGAAAGAAAAGGAGATATTGTTGGCTTGCATTCAGTCATCTAAAAGTGGACAAGTAGATCTAATGCATACCTAGACTATACCATCTTGATCCCTGAAGTAGACTAAGAAACTACAAAACCAAGAAATTAGTGCAACAGTCCCAAATCTGTCATGAAAAATCGATCGTGCAATGTTGATTTTGTTGAATCAATAGCTGAGGTAAGGTTCCATGTCATCAGTAAATCATATAATTAAAGTACTATCAGTGAAATGGAATCATCATGTTGCAGAAACTAAACATTTGGATCATATTTGCATTGAATGAATCCAATGGAAAGCAGGAAAGAATCCATCTTTGCATATCAGGCTCTGGAAGCTTGTTTTAGGTCATACAAAGATTTCTTTAATCTGCAAACGAGGGAAGAGTTCTGAATGTATCCCTATGGCTGATCGATATACATCTCCTCCTTCAGATCTCCATGAAGAAATGCACTCTTCACATCCATGTGATGAACTTCCCATCTACGAGAAGCAACAATAGCTAAAACTAATCGAATGGAGTCCAATTTTGCAACAGGTGCAAATGTCTTTGTGTAGTCTATGCCATGTACCTACGAGTATCCTTTTACAACAAGTCAAGCTTTGTACTTTCTGATATCAGCATCTGCAACAATATTTTTTCGATATATCCATCGGCATTGAACAAGCTTTCTTCCTTACAGAAGTGCAACCAAGTCCCATTTGTTGTTTTCCATGAGAGTAGAGTGCTCTTCATCCATGGTAGCCTCCCAAAGCAGGTTTCTAGTAGCCTCAGAGTGTGACTATGGATCTGAATGAAGTTTTATATAGCAATGTATGGGAAGCAATGGTTCAGTGGCATCTAGGGCTTTAGGAGCCCCAAAAAACTGTGATCTAGTCCTTCTCGCATCCGCAGTATCACCGACTAATTCACCCGCATCTTGTAAGGTTTTCTCTACCCAAGTTGGTAGCTGAGTTTGATCCAGTTGGATGTTGGTGGCCATCCACCTATCCCATTTGGACCCCCACAACTGTCTCTTTCAGTTTTTTAGTTTCCATAATTGTAGCACAATTTACTATTTTTAGCAGTTTTTTCGAGTCCTAAACTTCTGGAGCCATTTTGAGGCCCTAAACCACATCTTTTTAACGAGCTATCATATGTGTCAAATGGAGATCGTGCCAAAGTTACGACCCCGGGAGATTGATGTACCAATTTACCCAAAACAGGGCCCACAATTTGGCGTTTCATCTTCTAGGGTTAGGTTTTGGAATGTGAATGGCTTTCCATTATTTATCAACAATAAATAGGCCTTCGAGCCTCATTGTAACATAGTTCAGAACGGTTCAGAGGCATGTAGCGACCACATCTCTTCTCAGAGATAAGCTACCGTCACCCTAACTGGTTTATTTTCATTTCTGGTTGTAAGCATATTTCGATATTTTCCATTAATGAAATGAAGCATTATTTCCGCTGCATCTTTGTGTATATGGTTATCTCTGTATTTTATTGCATTCTTGTTTAAATTTGGATCAGTGGTATTAGAGCGGTCTGCTTTTTCTCTGTTTTTCTTTGCATGTCCCCAACGAGGTCGGGATATAAGGAGTTAGGGCTTGAACTGGTCGAACCTTTGCAAGACTAGCCTCGCAAATCCCTATGGCCTCCAATGGAAGATGAGAAGAAAGACGAGGGGGCAGGAGATCCTATCAAAATCTTGCTTGAAGAAGCCCTCGAGCGGCCAAGGAACGCGATGATGGATAGCTTTACGCAAATCCTTCAGCGGCTACCCAGAGGTGACGCATCAGCTTCCAGCAGCTACTCTGGAAATGCCACGCCCTTTAAGGTATAAGTTAATTTTGAAATCCCCATATTCAAGGGTCAGATAGACACATATGTCGTAGATAAATGGTTAAATCTGCTAGAGGGTTATTTTTTTGTTCATGAATTTTCGAGTCGGGAAAAGATTATTTTTTCTCTTCTCAAAGCAGCCCCCCACGTCAAGGACTGGTGGGAAACCTATTGCGAGCAGAAGGATGAAAGCACAGGCTCACTATTTTTAGTCGCACCCACTTTG
>APFE030707595.1:11934-76933 GCA_000404065.3 Pinus taeda | reverse complement strand
TTTCCATTGTTTCTCAACAATAAATAGGCCTTCGAGCCTCATTGTAACATAGTTCAGAATAGTTCAGAGGCATGTAGCGACCACATCTCTTCTCAGAGATAAGCTACCATCACCCTAGCTGGTTTATTTCCATTTTTGGTTGTAAGCATATTTCGGTATTTTCAATTAATGAAATGAAGCATTATTTCCGTTGCATCTTTGTGTATATGGTTATCTCTGTATTTTATTGCGTTCTTGTTTAAATCCGGATCAGAGTTGGAGCAGCCATAACCTACTCCTCATCCTCTGAATCAGACCCAAGAGGCTTCTCTGATGTCTGCTTTGAAGTGATCGAAGAAGTCTAGGACTCCTCCTCATCAGTGGCAACAAACCGTTCCTCGACAAGGTCTGCTAAAAAATCATGCAGTGATTCTTCTTCAAACTTCACACTTCGAGCTACAAGGAACTTTTCAGTGTGAGAGTCCAGCAATCTATATCCTTTGACAATGTCAAGATATCCAGCAAAGATACATTCAACACCTTAAGGATCCAAATCCTTCCTCTTATTTGTTGGAATGTGAGTCCATGCTTGTGAACCAAAAATGTGAAAGTGCGACACTTTTGGTTCCTTACCGATCCAACATTCAACTGGAGTGATGCCTTTGAGTGCTTTGTGAGGAATGCGGTTCTGAATGTATGTTGCACAATTAATAGCTTCAGCTCATATCTTAGGAGCTAATGATTTGGACTGTAGCATACAATTCACCATCTCTTTTAATAACCATTTTTTCCTCTTTGCGACACCATTCTGTTGCGGTGTATATGGCACTGTGTGTTGTAGCTATATACCTGTGCCAATACAAAATTGTTGCACATATATGTTGACTATAATACCCCCCCATTATCAGTATGGAGTATCTTAATCTTACACCTAGACTCATTCTTAGCAAGTTCTTTAAATTCTATAAGGCATTCAAATACTTCCGATTTTAATTTTAGAAAAAATACCCAAGTAAAGTGAGAGAAATCATCTATGAATGTGAGTACATATCGAGCCTTACTAATTGAAGGCTACGGGAATGGGCCCTTGATGTCACTGCGAATCAGCCCAAGAGGTTAATAAGCTCTCTATGCCTTCTCTTTGTCAAAATTTTTCTTCGGATGCTTGCCAAGAATGCATCCTTGACATACACCGCTTGTGAATTTAATAGCGGGCAATCCTTCTACCATGTTTTCCTTGCTGAGTTGATCCACGTACTTATAGTTTAGATGGCCAAATATTGCATGCCATAACCTGCTGATATCATTATATTATGATAGAAATATAGTGCTAATAGATTTAGGAGCAAAGTGGGAGAAGAAATACAAACGAGTACATGATCTACAATTCCATGTGCAAGCTGTGAGCCCATGGAAATGTCGATAATCACTACAGATTCTAGAGTGAACTCCACCTTCCTTCTAGAGCCAGAATAAGTGATTTGATATATCAAGATAAGATTTGGGGACAACGAGGGAACATGAAGCACATTTGAAGCAACCCCCTTCAAGGTCTACAATTCCTTCTATGCACACCTTTGCGGGTGTGGCATCTCCCAAGTAAATTGGGGATCTGGTGCTTTCTTCGATGGAGGAAAATTCATCTTTTGATGCAGCCATATGGTTCGATGCAACTGAATCAAGGATCCAAGCTAATGGATAAGATTTGATAGCCATTAAAGCATGACCATCTCGTTCTCTCCCTCTCCCATCTCCCATTTGGTTATCATCCTCATTCTTTGCATTCTCTAGCACAGTGAGATTGTGCTGTTGCAACTGCTTAGCCATCTCATCAATTATTTTCCTCATGAAATTTTCTTTGCGATGAAAACCTTTGGAACAATAGCTACAAAGTGTTCTTTCCTTCTTCTTCTTGCACTTAGGCAAAGAAGAGCTTTTTGAATATTGTATGTGTCTCTCCTTCTTCGATTCATTAAATTTACCCTTCCCTTTTTTCTTGTCTCTTCTAGTACTCTTTGGAGCATCAGTAGCTGCAAGTTCTTGGCTCTTTGAATGCTTGATGGCACCCATTTGGACTAACTTAGCTTGCTCTTGAGTCAATTTCAAAATGAAGTTATTCAATGGAGGCATCTTCCATTTTTCCTTAAGCAATTTAGATTCTTGAAAAGAAGATACAAATACAGAATATACAGGGCCTAATTTCGAGAGAATCGAAAGGATGAGTTGATATTCCTCTTTCTTGACTCCACGTGCATCAAGTTCAACGAGGATGGATTTAAACTTGGTGAAGTATTATTTCAAGTTGTTGAAATGAGTTGGAGTAAGGGATATGAGTTCATTCTCTAGTAGATGCACTCTAATTTCATCCGGCTTGCCGAATAGTCCTTCCAATGTGGTCGAGACTGCATCGTGAGTAGTGGCTCCGCTGACATGAAAGAGGAGTTCTATGGAAATTGATAGGAATATCAACCTAATTTTTTCATCTAATTTATTGAAATACTTGATCTTCTCTGTTGTAGAAGTCAGTTCAGTCTCCGTTCCCATTGTTACCCTGTAAAGCCCTTTGCTTCGGAGGAGTAGAGTGATCTCTGTCTTCCATTCGAAGTAATTGAAAGGATTTAGAAAGAGTTTTGTGGTCTGACAGAGATGATCCTTTGCGACTTTCTACACCTCCTAATGATATATACCTGCAAATAAAACCATGTACAATCCACTAGATTCGAACTAGCTCTAATAACATATAGAATTCCTATAGAAACACCGATAGATCTAGAATTCTAGTTAAATTAAACACAAGTAATTTGTTGATATTCAAGAGAGGAGAGAAAGAATTTTCTCCATAAAATCAATGTATTAAATGAATGAACAATAGTAATACATGAGCAACCAAACCTCTAATCCCAAAGGGAGGTGGTTACATAGAAATTGTCGAATCTAGAAAACTAGGAAAAAACTAGTAAAGAACTAGAAAAGGCTAAGAAAAGCTAAAGGGAGGCCTAAAATAGAAACAATGACTCAAGAAAACCTATTCCAGCTATCAGCCATGAGGAAAGCATGAGGAGGGGTGCATTTCCTAAGGAAGGCAACTTTAAAATATGCTAAAATGGTCTGGGGGATAAAATCCCTTGATTTAAGGGGGAATCTTCATGTGGGGTGCCAATCCTCAAATAACTCAAGTGGATGAGGTGTGGTTAGGTTTGAACATGCACTTAGATGTCTAAATGGTTTAGGAAAGTGGTTGGACCAATATCTCCATAATATTAAGCCTTTAAAGGAAAAAAACATGGTAAAGTTGGTCCACCAATCTAGTTTACCAAAAACCAAGTGTGAACATGATTTTTAGTGCATGTGGCTAAGTCAAGGATAATTAGGCTAAAAAATAAATGTAGATGTTAGGATTATATTCCAACAATCATCGGTTTTAAATAGAATTTTCAAAGTTAAATTCTTTTATAAAAACTTTGGCATATACTATACATATTTTTAGAAAGGGGTTGAGCTTTATTTAGTAAAAGGGATAAGATAATATATATTATATATATATATATATATATATATAATAGAGAGAGAGAGAGAGAGAGAGAGAGAGAGAGAGACTTGTTAAGCTTGCAAGGACCTTTTCATTTGCTATTCAATGAAGCCAACAAATTGCCATGAAGTAATTGTAAATCCTTCCCCCTCTGCCTAGGATATTTTAGCAATGCCATTGTCTTTTTCATATCCAACTTTCCACTCTAAGCCCCTAGCATTTCCATATCCATAATAGAGTTTCATAGTAGCCGAGCAAGTGCATTGGTTGCAACAGTATGACCTTACTCCTATGCAACATCTTGACTAGTCCCCCTTCCCCTAGCATTTGTCTCATTGCCACAACCCACATGCCTCCTGCGACCAGCCCCGCACCAACCATGGGTTGTAGCACCTGGGTTCTCCATACCGAACAACACATGTTCAACACATCAAAGGCCAAAGGTGATACCCATACCAAACAACACAACATAGGCAAGAGGCGATACCCAGCAAGCACAAGATATTGATGCAGAACCAAGAAATTGCACCATTTGCTAGACCCATTACCACGAGCAATTCTAAACCCCCCAATTGACACCCCCTCTTTTCCCCATAACCCACCAGGAAAACCCCAAACAGGATGTCATTTCAATGGAAGGAGAAAAGTGGATAACCATACCCATATACAATTGCAAACCATCTCCAAGCTTGATGCCCTTCCTTTCTTCCCTGCATCACCTCCTTCGTCCGCAAGAAAACACTCTAGCTTCACCCACTTATTTGTCGTTCTCTCCTATATATCTACCTCACCACCTTCCCTACCACCTTTCCCACCACCCTTGCTTGTACTCATGCCAAAGGTCACTATAACCATCATCTTTAGCATGTGGGGGGCGGCGGTACATAAATAAGTGGTACCTATCATTACTATCCCCAGGTTGTCCAAATCATCGCCTGGCAACCCTGATTGGGGTATATATATATATATATACTATATAATATATATATATTTAATATATATATATATATATAATATATATATATATATTATATATATATATATATCATATATATATATATATATATATATATATATATATTAATATATTATATAATTATATATAATATATATTAATATTTGTGTTTTTTATTTTATTAAAAATAAACAATTTTTATAACTGTAAAAAAAGTCAGTTTTAGAAATGACTGTTAGTGTAGGGAAGAGAATAAAAATGGGAAAACAATTTTTTTTAAGGGTTTTGGGGTGTGGAGCTTAAGATACTTATGTAATGAAAAAAATATCTCTGGAACTAAAGGATAAAAGACCAGTTTGATTCCCCCATTAGGTAGATTGCAGCATTTTTGTTCTCTCCATTTTTTTATCATTCATTGATGATTTCCTCTACTGGTATGAGTGTATGTAGCAGCAAGATTTTAAGTCTTGATTATGAAAATCTTCAAATGGTAATCATGTTTATGATTTAAATATCTTAATTGGCACTCCAGCATATCAAAATCCCTTTATGTCTCTAATCCTTTCACCATTCTTTCCATAGACTATAAGCTCAAATACTTAAATGCTCGAGCTATTAGACCTTGTCCATTTTTATCTTTCTCCTAGTCATCTCTGTAATTTAAACTCTATCATGCTCCATTTTTTAGACATTTTGGTCTTGAATGCTAGCCTTTTGAACCAGAACTATCATTGGATCATTCATGGTCTCTTTCTCCAACCATTTATTAATATTTTGATTAATATTAGTAGATGTCTAGGCCCTCACCTCTTGTAGCTAGAGGTTGCTACCATGTTACAACATCAATTTCCGACATTGTCGAGGAAGAAGTTGATAACTTTCCCTAGGTGTTGAAAGGTTTAAAGTTAATTCTGGAAGGTGATAAGCATCAAGCTCACGCTGCAAAACATCACTTATTTACTTAACTTTTTGTGTTTGTCTTTTTCTGGGTTTTACATTTCATTCCTTGCATTCTCTTTTGATAATTTTTCTCCAAAGAACGAAGAAATTATTACGCTGCAAACCAATTCTGAGAAGTCTTATTTTATGCATTTTGAAATGTTTCCTATTTATGACTCGTATGATTTGGACGAGGATCCTGTTGCATACTTTCAAGGGAACTTTTTCACAAGAAAATCTTGGAGCTAATCAAGAGGATTGAATCTACGATTCATATGATATTGACTAACAGTTAGATGTTAGTCCCCGAGCAAATTTATTTGCAAGAAAATGGGAAGGATGTGACCAATAGGTGAGTATTTCTAGGTAGAAAACTTTTAAGCCATTTCTGATAAAAAGAGCAAACATAAATCATTGTATTAAGAAAATATTGTTTCTCTTGAGTTAAAGATAAACAAGGAAGTTTCATTTAAATATATTATAATTATTACTCAACAATATTTTAATAAACAGCCCAAGGTTGCACAATTAGAAAACAAAAGTGGTGTAAATTTCCCAAACTATCATGATGGTATCAGTCTTAAAGAAAAAAATTCTTATAATTGGATTGGCCATTTTCAATAAAACATTTGGAGACGTTGGTACACTATATCATTGAAATGTCTAGGTATTCATTTCAACAAATTCAGAAGGAGAACATTTAAAAGACCATCAAAAACAAAAAAGAACAGCAAAAACAAAAAAGCACATTGAATATAAACTATCATAAGTGCAAAATTAGTCAACCTCTATTTAATTTTTTGCAGGCATCTCCAAGAAGTGAATTATGGGCTCATTTTTCATGTAAATAGTGTCAAAATTTTAAAAACCACATCATGGGTTTTTTTAATAGTGGCCCCAATTAACTCCTATGCAGGCAGATGTGAAAAATTGGGAAATGTTAGGGAGATTTTTGTAGTTCCTCCAAAGGGTTTACGCGTAGTATGGAAAACATACAGGTTCAAAATTGCCATTAACTATTCCTACTATTGACCCACACGTGATATTTTTTATGGATAGGGTCAATGCAGTGGTGAATGACATCCTGTGGAGAACGAGAGAAAAAAATATTGTTCTTGTCATATTTTTTACAACTCTTATTTCATAAAAGTGTGGGATGAGGAACTTTTCAACTTTGGGTTGGGATTTTTCTGTAGTGTTTGTGATTACTTCAAGCAAAAAGAAATCAATAAACTCAAAGATTTTCAGGAGCAAACCGAAAGACTGGTCAAAGGTCTCAAACAAGAAGTTAATAGAAGAAATTTCTCGAATTATTCCTCACAAACACTACAAAGTAGAAAATATTTACTTCAGAACATCGTTATGCGAAATGATAAATTGAAGACATAAAAGACGAGGGTTTTCATGAACCAAAATTTATCTGAACGCCTAGAAGGTGGAATTTTGGGAAATGAATGTTATACTTAGAATAGTCAAGGGACTGAATGAAACAAAAATGGTTTGATAGATATAAGGAAGAAGGTTTTACAAAAATGATATTGAAAATTATTCTTCAAAGACACTGGAGTATGACACATATTCTATGTCGTGAAGAGAACCCATATTTCTATTTTTGAACAAGAAAAAATATTGGGAGGTATTTTACGAGAAGATACACCGTCAAAAGAATCCTGTGGTATGGATAACTACCAAAGGCGAAAGAGTTCCATCATGGTGAAACTATGAATGGGCTACAACTTTGATGGGTTCATTAATAGTTTGAGGTTGAATGGATACAGGAAAATTGAATTTCTTGTAACTGGAAACCGATGGCCTATAATGCAACTACTCCACGAGAATAAAAATTTTAAAATAATCCATCTCCAGATCAACAACCAGTATTGATTCCAATGGTATTCGCCATCACTTCCAGAAATTTCCAAAGGAATTGTGAGGAGGTGGTTTTTGGTTTCCCAAAATCACAAAGGGTTTGTGACATATAGATGGCAAAATCGTGGGTTTGCATGTACATTCCTACTAGTTTTAAATAGGATTTTCAAAGTTAAAGTCCATTCTAAAAACAATGGCATATATCATAAAGATTTTTAGAAATGGGTCGAGATTTATTTCATATATAATATATAATTTTTATTATATAAACAATAAACAATTTTTAAAACTATAAAAAAGTCAGTTTTAGAATTCGCACGAACTATTAGACTAGGGAAAAGAATAAAAATGGGAAATCATCCTTTTGAAAGGATTGGGAGTATCGACTCTAAGAGAATTATGTAATTAAAAAAAAAAAAATCAGAAACTAAAGAATAAAAGGGCAATTTGATTCCAACATTGGGTACATTGCAGTATTGTTTTTCTCTTAGTGTTTTTATCATTCATTAATGTTTTCTTCTAGTGGTATAAGTGTATGTAGATGCAGTGTTTTCAAGTCTTGATTTTGAATTTAACTTGAAATGGTATTCATGTTTCTAATTTAAATCTTTTAATGGGTTTTCCACCATGTCAGAAATTCCTTCATGTTTCTATTCCTTTCACCATTCTTCCTACAGAATATAAGTTCAAATTCTTCAATTCTTGAGCTATAAGACCTTGTCTCTCCTTATCATTCTTCTAGCCATATATATAATTTAAAATTTGTAATTGCTATAGCACCATTTGACACTCCTGTAGAGTTGATTCTATTGTATGCCCTTGGGCATCTTCTTCCCATGCAGACTTGATCCTTTATTAAAAAAATAATATTTAAAATTCCATACGTGACTTTGCCCATTCAAAATCACGTACATACGCAGGTTCTATAATTGCATACCTGTGTATACCTTTTTAATTATGAAAAAATAAAATATTATGCCATTTTTAGGGTAGGATTCATGGGTTTTACCGAGAGCCCACCTATAAGATCCTGTAGCAGAACTGAAATAACTAATTTTAGGTGGTATATATACACACCTTGGGTAGGCATAAAAGAGATAAGAGAAGGGATATTGACATTATACCCATTTTTCTCCCAGATCAAGTCTAATTTTCACATGCCTCCTACACGCCCAGTCTCAATGGAAACCCTTATTTCCTTTGTAGAGATGTTCATATCCTTATGCCATCTCCTTGCATTTGTTAGAGAGATTGTCTTCATGGCTCGGGTTGGTTGGATGTGAAGGAAGGATTCATCGGTGCTTTGGCTTGGATCAGGTTGTACCTTTTCTATACCTATTGTTGATTATTAATAAAGAAGTTCATCTCTTGTTCCTAATATGTTATTGTCTTATGAATATAAAATTCCATGTTTATATATGATGATCTAACATATATTTTATGTATGCATATTGAATTATATATCATGTATATGCTTCTCTAAATTGATTTGCAGGCCTGCTTGATGCTTGATTCTGGAGGAAGCAAAGGGTTTGGACCCTACGGGAACATTATCAAATGTAGGACCTTGAGGTAAATTTCCAAGTCCACATTTAATAAATCACATGTCTGGCATGCTTGCTTGATTTATTCTTGTTGATTTTCTTGTTCTAATCTGTTGAGGTTGTCAACCCTTAACTTGGGGAAGTTTTCTCACCAACAAAATTGACGACTCCACTAGGGAGTAATTCTTTAATATGGGTTTTTGGTTTTTTGTTTCTTGTTGTTTATAACCTTCTTGTCTCTTAAATCAGGACTGTATTTTATTTGTTCCCTAGTTTTCCATTTCTACACTCTTTTTCTTGTATACAAAAGCATACATACATGTTTTATTCTGAAGAAACTCATGGATATGCTAGTTTATTTAGAAATAGTCACATACATAAACGTTGATGGAACTACAGACTTGCGTACATATTGAAAATTTTGAATTTTTTTCATTTATGTCTTTTTTGTGTGTTTGGCCATGTTTGCTTGTGTCTTTATTGTTTGATTGAGGCTTGAAATCATCTTCTTAGCTTTGTTCTCAATTCTTTCCATCTCTTTGGTGAAAATCCTATGTCAACCTAGGGTTTTTGGTTTTTGAAGTTTTTTTATAATTAAAATTGGGTTTCAGACTTTCCTTGGGAAGTGTCTGGGTATTCCATGTTGTTAGGACAATTGGTCTCTCTTTCAACTCGCTTATAACCCAATTTTATTGATTGCTGCTTTTACATTCTGGAAGTTAGCCTATTTTTTCTTTTCATTAGTTGTTTGAGAAAAGCTTCTGTGATTCTAGGGTAGAAGAGCTATTTCAATTCTCTGAAATCTTTCTCATTTCTAGAATTTCCCATATCTTCTTGACAAAATAATTTGAGTTATTTTTGTCTCTTATTCACATTAGTCTTTTAATTTTTGGGATTATTAATGGCTAGTGATATTTGGGTTTCTTTCTTGTTGTTTGTATTGAATCCAATACTTGCTTTTTCTTTTTGAAACATGTCGCCTTTAAATCCTTTGAAGAAAAAGAAAAACATTTGTTTTGAGTTTCTTTACTTTGATTTTTTCAATTTTGAATCTTTTACAAAGGTGTGAATTCTTGTTGTAGGGCTAAAAGTTTTTTCGCATTAGAAGTGTTTCTTTCTTGCAATTTTCTTCTTGTCACTCGATTAATGGACTATTGCTTTTGAATTCACCTTTGCGTGTTTGTGAGATTCATTTGAATCTTGCATTTACATTTAGTGTGCATTAGGGTAATTTTCATTGTAGACATCATTTAGTCTTTTATTAGGTGGTGAATGTGTGAGTACCTAAAAAGAAAAGAAAATGAGTTTTCATTTCCTAGTTTTCTCATAGAACCCGTGTAGAAAATTTCATTGAAGAAAATTTAAGCATTGCATTTTCATGTAGCCTAGGTTTTCTATTGATTTCTTTTGCGTCAAAACATCATTAGTTGCACTTCCACTACCTTTTGTCCTAAATAAAAACCACCTAAAATAAGGGATTAATTAAAATGAACTATACTTTTATTTTGTTATAGAAACTTGAACTATGCTAGGGCATTAGGGCCTTCGAATAGATCTATGGAGAGTAAACACACCAAGACTGCTTCAACTAAAAGTATACAAGTTTACTAAAGAGTGGAAATCTAGTCTCGCTAAGCTATTCGAGAAAGTGCTTGTAACACAGGAGTTAAGCACGAGGATGTGTGAAGATAAGAAAAGAGAGAAACTCCCTCTCCTACTTGTTGGATCACGTGCCCACGAATATTCCGCATGACTTTTGATTATGAAGTAGTGATCTTAGTTGCCTTTCCTAGGGACCACACAAGTGACTACAAGGGGGAATACCCATGGTACCTGAGATAGATGTTGCATCACTTTCATAGTACTTTTGGAGGGTGCCCTTGTAAAGCTTGGGTACTTGCACCCGTAAAGGCTATTCTCTGGAGGTCAGCGTAATTTTTTCTCATATCTTCGCTAGTAGGATTTGGTCCTCATCATCCCAAACTACCTTTGGGATATCCTTATCTCCATTTTCTTATATTTTGGTGTTCGATCCTAATTACCCAGAGGGGAAATACATGAAAGATGTTTGCTTGGTTATATCATTAGGATATTTTCAGTGATTTCTCTGTGCTCCTAGCTTGCCATAGGTTTTTTGAGTCTTTAATTTATTTTAATATATAAAAGTAATAGTCAAATTAGTTCGTTAGCCTAGAAGGATTCATGGTCTTTCACCTATGAGTGTCGATCCTCCACATAGAAGGTGTACGATTAATTGTACCTGTGCTTTTGAACCAGAGTTAGTGAACATAATGATGACGAATCCTTCTCTAAGGGCTCCCATTTCACAGGGTGAACCTAGTCTTATCCATAATCTAGACGGTAACACTCTAGTAACTTGCACTCCTTATTTCTTCTCAATGGACAGTCTTAGTGTCTATGTTGATATTGCTAGTGTACATACTCCTTCGTCAGTTGTAGGAGGAGGATCTATTCCTATATTTATTATTTCACCTAGTATAGTAGTTGTTCACTCTACCTCCATCATGATTCTGACTAGGGGAACCCAACCTTCAACTCCTCTCATAGGACCTTATCCTTTCAGGATGTCATCTAGTGGGATTCCATATGTATCTTCTATTTTACCCTCTATTTCTTCTACATATATGACCTCGATGGCTACTGGTTTAGTGCCTTTTCAATTTGGAAGTGGAAATTTTCCTCCTTCCAATCCATTGTTGAACTTTGGATCAATGCCTTTCTCTAGTCATGCTCAAAACATTAATCCTTTTCAAGGGAACTAGGGCTTGGTAAATCCTTCTATGAGTGGTTTTGGGGCAGGGAAATTTTCCCATTTATTTGGTCAATAGGGGAGTATGTCATTCTATACTGCTGGTACTTCTCAAGCCTTTCCTCCTTTAGCTAATGCATGGAATCCTTATTAGGGGATTTTACCTTCATATAATGTTCTGCTAGGAGGAAGTCTTCCTATGGAAAGCAACCCCACAGTAGGTGGTGGATACCCTCCATATACCCCTGGACTACAAGGTTTTCCTTATAGTTCAAGTGTTTCTACGAGTAATCTGTGGAAACTTGGTGCCACTCCAAATACAGGCTACTCTTTTTCAAACACTGGAAATTTTGTTTGAAATTATCTTGATCCCCTGCACTTACCATGCTAGGAAACTATCAATTTTCTAGATATTTTGAAATTAACAAATGATCTAATCCATTATAACCCAACTTGGCCTTCAATCCCTACCAAACTTCCGTATAATATTCCCAAATTTTAAGGGAAGTCTAGTGAGGATCTAGATGACCATATAACCACTTTCCATCTATGGTGCTCCTCTATTCTTTGATTGATGATTCAATCAAGTTTAGATTATTCCAATGCACTTCAACCCAGAATGCAGCTAAATGGTATATCAAGTTAGGAGGGGTACATTTTCTACATTTGGTTATTTAGCCACAATGTTTCTAAACCATTTTTATTTGTTTGCCCGTTACGATGTTGGAATTGATCTTCTAGCCAATTTTTAACATTATAAGGCTACACATATTTTTGACCACATCCAAGAGTGGCACAGAAGGAGGAGAATGAGAAAGGCCTAAATCTTTGTTTAATTACTTCTAGAATGGTTTTTGAAATCATTCAAACTGGAGAACTCTAAGGATGTGTCACTTTCAGGGGTGTTCACTTAAGAACATACTATCTTCAGAGCCTAGCAATTATAGCTCAATTACTCCCAGTGGGGGATTATTTATAAGATTTTTCCTGATGATCCTAGGTTGAAAATCGACCTTGCTAAACCGAAAATGGGTCCCCATCCCAACAATGTTATAGGGTCGATTGATAGAAATGCGGCTAGTTTGTTGAATCAATTACAACAACCGTCTCAACAATCTACTTCTGAAACACTAACTACGTCATCTATGTCTCCTCCTTCTGAACCTTTAGAAATTAATGATGTCCAGTCCTCAAATCCTAAAGGAAATCAACAATCTAATGGGAAGAAGAAGTTTCATGGAAAGAAAAAAGATAAAGGAGGGAATAGAAATTATAATAAACCCAGTGATAACACTGGGAAAAAGGAGTCTAAGAAGAAGGTTAAGTTCTCATGTAGGTTATGCACTGCGGATCACCTTACCCATATTTTCCCTAAGATTCGGGATGCTCAACACTTGTTAACTCAACAAGTTTCTTCTAGTTCCCAGGTTGTGCTGACAAACCCTTTTCCCCAAGGGAAACAACTATTTTTTGGCACAAGTTATAGTGGTAAGGGAAGCTACGACAAATGTATATATGGTTATGTCTCGTGTTGACATTTCAACGAGAGCTCATGATTATGGAGAGGTTTAACCTTCTAAATCTAAAAATTCTTCTGATACATTAGAACCTCTACATATTGAGAGGCACAAAGTATATCTTATACCTCGAATGTCAAAAGTCTCATCCAAATGTTTGACCTATGATCAAAATGTGAGGGCTTCTTAGAACTACTCTATTATCAAATATCTAGCTCAGATCCCTTGTGTCATGTCGGTGTTAGAGGTACTCCAATCATGTCCTACATAGAGGAGCACTTTTCTCACTACGATCGAAGCAGTAGATCCTAATAATTCTATGGTAGTCGCATTTGATATATAAAATGTTAATACTAGACTCCCTCATCATATGGCTTTCCAGATTAAATCTACATATCTGAATAAGACTATATTTCAAACTTTAGTTGATGAAGGGGCTTCCACAAGTGTCATGTTTATATCATGTTGGAAGGATATTGGGTCAACTAAGGTTGTTCCTTGTCCTACTCTCTAACTACATTTGATGGCCATTATCATAAGCCTCATGGAATTCTACCTTCCTTCCCTATTTTTGTAGGGGTCAAGGTCGCTAATGTGGAACTAGAGATAATAGATGATTATCTCGATTATAATCTTTTATTGGGTCGTAACTAGGCTTACACAATGGATTGCATTGTTTCATCCTTATTTCACATCCTATTCTTCCCCCATGAAAGGAGAATTCTTACGCTTGATCAATTAGCTTATTCTCCTAATGATCCAAATGCATCTGTTGACTCCATTGTTCCATTGGTAAATAATATCAAGTAGGCTGTTGAGAATATAGGACTTTGAAAGTGTTCTTTGTTGAAGGGAACTTTTGATCTTCCATCTCATGTCACTCATGTCAACTCCATTTCATATTCTAGGATCACTCCTCGACATGTTTCTTTTAGAACTCATCATTTTTCTGATCCTTGGCCCTTTCCCCCTCCTATTGCCACATTAGAAGAGGGCCAAGTAGGTGGAATGGCCTATCCAATGTATGCAGTGGAAATTTTGTATCAATCTATTATGAATTCTATAGATTCTGATGTTGTCCCTCTCTCATTGGAGGATGAAGATGGGGATGTGGCTCATATTTGGACAATTGATTCTACTTCAGTTATGGATTGCCTTGACATTGTTTTACCATCTTATGAGGAAATATTAGAAGCAATGACTAGGGTAGAAGGATAATGGGATGACTTGAATCATCGATCCTATTTTCTTCCTAACTTGCATGGTGTTGAATCAAACTTGTCTAGTCCTTCTTTCAGTGGAAACATTCATAACCCTTTGGCTCCATCACCTATTTCTGCTGAAGGTAATATTCCTAGTATTTTAGAAACCATTCCGGTGAAAATTTCTAGGAATCCCAAGGTTATTGATAATATCTTCATTGGAGGTCAGTCTTCCCCTAAAGAAATCAAAATCTATACTAGTCTCTTTAAAGAGTTTCGAGATGTATTCGCTTGGTATTATGAAGAAATGCCTGGAATCGATCCTTCGATAGTTCAACATGAGATCAAGATATACGAAAATGCGAAGCCTATACAGAAAAAGCTTCACCTGGTTAATCATAGGAAATTTGCAGCTATTAAGGTTTAGGTAGAGAAGCTCCTTAGGGTATGTTTCATCTACCCTATTCCTTTGACTAAATGGGTTTCAAATCCAGTCAATTTTGATAAAAAGCAAGGAGAAATCCGTGTGTGCATCGAGTTTAGGGATTTTAATAAAGCTTGTCCTAAAGATAGTTTCCCCACTTTGTTCATCAATCAGATCATCGATGAGTGTTCCGGAAATGAGATATTCTTCTTCATGGACAAATTTTCTAGATATAATCAAATTACAATTCATCCTGAGGACCAACATAAGACAACATTTATTTTCCCCCAGGGTACATTTTCATACACTAAAATTCCTTTTGGCCTAAAAAATGTTGGGGCTACCTTTCAACGAGCCATGTTCTATTCTTTACATGACACAAAACATATAATTGAAGCATACTTGGATGATATAGCTTCTCCTTCTTGGAAGAAAGTGGAACATCCAAAGCACCTTTGCTCAATCTTTGAAAGATTTTGTTACACAAAATTTCATTGAACCTAAATAAGTGTGTTTTCGCAGTTACATCTGGTTGTTTGTTGGGATTCAGCATGTCTAATGGATGGATTCGTGTAGACCCATTCAAGGTTGAGGAAACACATCAGTTGACTCCCCCGTCGAGTATCCATCAACTTCAAAGTCTCTAAGCAAAAGCCAAATTTTTAAGGATATTTATCATAAATTATGTTGAGATCACAAAAGGGTTTATCCATTTACTCAAGGAAGGAGTCCCATTCATTTGGGATGACTTTTCTCAAAGCTCTTTCGATGCGTTACAAAAGGTGTTGACCTCTTATCCTCTTTTGAGTCCACCTAGTTATAGCAAAATTTCCTCTTGTATCTTGCAGTAGCAGAATCAACCATTGGTATGGTCCTAGTTTAGGAAGACAATACTCCTAAGGAGCATGTGATTTATTATCTAAGTCTTGGAATAGTTGGTCCTGAACTTAGGTATTTTCATATAGAGAAATTGGTTTTGGTAGTTGTTCATGTTGTCCAACGACTCTGTCATTACATTCTGCTTGGAAACACCTTTGTATTGGCTAACATCAACCCATTTAAATTAGTTCTCAGTAACTGAGTGATTGTGTGCAAATATAGTAAATGGATTGTCATATTGCAAGAGTTTGATCTTGAGTTTATGTTAGCTAAGTCAAAGAAATATTTAGTCTTTGTGGAATTGATATCAAAATTTCCTTATGAAGAAGATGTTACTTATGAAGAATCATTTCCTTATGAGCATATTTTTCTTATCTCTTCACAAGATCCTTGGCATGGAGATACCATTATATATCTTCAGATTTTGAAGCTCCTTGAGCCTTTTTCTAAGGATGAACATCAGAAATTGCATCACCTAGCTAAAAATTATCTTATCATTGGTTATACTTTATATTGTCTAGGGATTGATTCAATCCTTAGATGTTGTTAACCTTAGAGGAAGTTGAGTTCGTTTTGAATGACTTCCATAGTGGAGCTTTTGTAGATCATCTATCTAGGCTGCTACAACCCAACAAATCTTGCGTGGAGGCTATTTTTGGCCCTCGATTTTCAAATATTGTATTGAAGGGGTCAAGAAATTCCATCCTTGTCAAGTTTATACTAGGAAAATGCATGTGCATCTAGCTCCACTTTTTCCTATTGAAACTGTCAATCCATTTACTAAGTGGGGTATTGATTTTACTATTTGTAACCTGGCTTCAACTAAAGGCCACAAATATATCAGTGTAGTCATAGACAAATTTACCAAGTGGGTCGAAGCTATGCCTACTTTTAATAACGATGATGAGACAATAAATATTTTCCTATTCAATCAAATCATTTCATGCTTCAGTATTACTAGAGAGATTGTCACTGATCATGGATAGTACTTCCAGAATAAGATGATGTATGAGTTGGCTTTGAATTTGGGATTTCAAAAGGAGAATTTGTCTCCTTATTATTCTCAAGCAAATGGACAAGTAGAAGCCGTTAATAAATCTCTTAAGACCAGCTTGCAAAGGATGATCAATCTAGCTATGTCCAATGAGCACATCATGTTATATCATACACTTTGGGCATACCAGATGTCTATTAAGATAGCTATAGGTTTTACTCCTTTTCAATTGGTTTATGGGTTGGAATCAATTTTTCCTGTAGAATGTGAAATTCCATCTCCAAATTAGCAATCCAACTTCTTCTAAACACTTCAAGTCTTGAAGAACGTGTCATTCATTTGGAACATCTCGATAGCGTTAGGATGTAGCCATAATGAACGAAGCTCATAAGAAAAGTGTAAAATCCTAGTATGAAAAGACTATATGACCTATAGTTTTCTCTAAAGGTGACCTTGTTTTGGTTTATGACCAAGACAAAGACACCTTGGGGTAGGAAATTTTAAACCTATGTGGTATGGTCCCTATATCATTAAGATGTTATTAAATAAGGGTGCATGTGAATTGGTTGACTTTGAGGGAAATGCATTGTTGGAACCCATAAATGGGCTCTATCTGAAGAAGTATTATGCCTAGGCTCTTTCCTAGCATTTCCTTTGTTTTATAAATATTGTACATAATGTTTTATTTCTGTCTATGGTTCTTGTGATGATGATGATATTTTTTATCTACTTTGGCATGTTTCTATGGGTGATTTGGTGCATTTAAGATTCATCAATGGTGCTATTAGACATACACGAAATTTAACTTCCGCCGCTTGGGCTATATATTATCCATCTAGTCATTTGTTAGTCTCAAGAGGCATATGTATTGGTCCTACTTCTAATAATATGGTTGAATACAGGGTCATTATTAATTTACTATCTAAATTCAATATCTCGGGGTATTGAATCATTAGTTGTTTATTTGGATTCAAAAATGGTTATGTCTTGATTGAATAACATTTATCATGTAACAGATCCTTTATTTTATAGCTAATCAGGAATTGGATTGGCACATTAATCATTCATCACATTAAAATAAAAAATATCACAAAATCATTTGTATATATGATCAAATCATCATGAATTATCTATATATAGATATATAAAGTATGTCAAAATACTACAAAATGTGGACAAATTTGCTACAACAATAACGCTTAAGCCTGATCATGTCCATAATAAAAAAAGATTAGTCATCTAAAATCTAATGCTACGGCCCCTGCCTTGGATGAGAATCTCAAAAGAAGACGATGGAATTTTCCACTCATCTGAAGGGACACACCCACTCTCGTGGTCTCCAACCACTTGTCTTTGTATAGCCTCATGGAGATCCTCTGCTGATACGATGGGAACCTGGCGAGTTAGACTCTAAAAGTTCCTCTGAATAGTGTGAAAAATCTCTCAGGCTCAATTTATACTCTCTCTATGTCTTTGTAGTGATGCTTATGCCTCAGTAGACCTCGAGTCTCACTGATCCAACATATGTGTCATTATCATTTTAATCTTGTAATATTTTTGTCTCTTAGATTTTTTTTTTTTCATTTTTCTAAGTTAAAATAAAACTTTTTACCAATCTCACCCCATGCACCTTCTCATGGAAGTGATAGCTCCAGGTCCTCTCGGAAGTCTGCACCTACATATGGGTAGTCATATATGGGCATGACTTGTTGCTCCCACTAGTTGAAGAACTTGTCATCGAAGGCCGCCCGAGTGACTTCACCTCCACGAAGTCACTTCATCTAAGCTGCCCATTTAGATATCCTAGGAGCTCTAGGACTATTGATGGTGATAGCTACTCTGGGTCATAGCGTCAGAATCCTCTTAAAGAAGAACATCAAAGGATGCTGCAATATCCAACTTTATTCATCTTCCCTTGTCAAACTGAAGTCAATTGTTTCTTCGTGTTAATTAAGTTCATTGTGCACCAATCATAGACAATCAGTCTCAAGCATTCTATTGTGAAGAAAATAACAGGTCATGAAGCCTGATGGAGTGAGTTTGAACCTACTAATGTGGAAATAGTAAAAAGGATTATTTTTATCAGTAAATTTTTTATTTCCTTCATTAGAACCTGTGATCCAACTTTGCCTCTATTTTCTACACAGTATACGGAAATGTAATCTTAATTGTTAAGGCCTCCATGGGCCCTTCTTTTCATATCAACTACTTCCCCCCGTTGGGAAAGCCCTGTTATGAAGTATATGTCCTCTACTTCGATCTATAAAGGCATATCATCTATGATAAACATTCCATGCTTTGTATCCCAATAATGAACCAACATCCATAGCGGTTGAGCTTCTTTCTTTATGTTGGGCATCATAAAGAATTTAAGTAAACCAAAAAATTTTAATGCATCCAATGATTCTTGGTCTTGTAAAACCACATTGCCAAAATCTATATTCTCTCTCTCTCTCTCTCTCCTTTTCCTCAGATGTTATGTGACTTTTCCTCTAAACACTCGCATATAGGGATTTCCATATGTGGTTTTCATGATATTGACTTGTGTACATGCCAAGAAGGATTTAAAATAAAAAATATATCCTTAAAATTTGGTTAAAATCTCGAAATTTTGAGTCAATTGAATGAGTTTAAAGGATATAATTACATGGAGATTGTAGATGCTGAGTTCACTGGACGATTTGTTCGATGTGGTTTGCCAAAATTTTCTCCAAGAGCCCTCTTTTGAAACTGAGTTTGGGTGAGTTCGAAAAGCCATTTTATAGCCAAATTTTGAAAACCCATTTTTCTAAAGTTCAAAATTTTTATTTCTATAATTTTATGAACTTTTGACTTTTTTCTTGAAATGTTGGGAAAGGTTTTTTTTTTAGGGCTTTGAAGACTTAGTGATGTTTTTTCCACTACTTCGACTCCACAATTGTTGACCTATAATGGAAGGTATCATTTTTTAAATTGGTATATAGGTTAAGACATCTCACTTTTCTATTGCATAATGCATTTTGACCTCATACTACGATATTTAGCCATAAGGTTGACCCCATTATGTTGCGATTTTAAAGCCATTTTCACTCACTAACTTATAAAGTCGTAAAATAGTGGTAGAGCCTTTCCTTCCATGAGCTTCCTAGTTAGATCCTCACAGACATATGTTACCCATGCTGCAAGTGTTGTGTAGGCTCGGGAGTCCTCCTTAGTCATGCCATGACTTTGTGATTATTCCTCATTCTTCTTCTTCTTTTCTATTTTATGGACTTATATCCTAGAGGCTCCAATGTTTTAAGTTGTACTACTACATTGAATTTTCACTACTTGTACCTTTATTATCCTCAACCTGATTCCATTTGGACTCATGTATAAGCCACTTTTGACCATGACCTTTGCAAGTTCAAAACATGCATTCACTAGCCTTTGCGACTTGACACCTATTTTTTCCATGGAAAGAACACTCCCCTGAGTGTTGATGTCTAGCGTCTGCCACCTTGCACTGAGCATAGGATTGTTCTAATCCTAGGAACTAGTGGACTTTCCCTTGAAGCTCGTTCTTTCCATTGTACTATATGCATTCTTTTATTATTTTTTCACACTTTAAACATGAAAAAAGACAAAAAAAATAAAATATTCCAAAAGAGCAGGAATGGGACAGTTTCTCCATCATTTGATGGCATCTAGAGTCAGTTGAGTTTCCCTTGAACAAAGCACTTGAAATGAGTCTTTCCGCCATTGGGATGGGTCTTGGTCTAGGTTTAGGGAAGCCATCACCTTGTTTGTAATTCAATCCTCCTCTGGTTGGTTATCTCTTCCAATCATATGGAGAGTTTGTTAATGCCTCCTACATTGCAAACTTATAAAAAGTTATTTTATGTTGTCATAAAGTCACATTTAGTCATGCTTTTTTCCAAGGGAAGTAAACTTGTTGTCGATCATTCTGCAGTGTCTCTTGACTCATTTTTGTCAACCATACCTAGTCTATCAGGTTATCCTCAATATCACATCAGCTATTTGGTTCTTTACTCGTGCTAGTTAAGGAGGTCCCCATTGACTTTTTGCTGGTGGGTTTTCCCTTACTGACTTCAACAAATTTCTCTTAGAGAAAACCTAGAGTTGTGCCCTGACCCTATTTACATCATTTATAGTTGACCTTGTGCTCAACATCAATTAGTCTCATGGGTCTTTCACTAGTGGTTTCCATTGTGTTTGACATCAACTTACATTATCACACATTGGGATTCATGTAGTACCTTGGTTTCCTTTTAACCTTATTGGCAGATTCCTCACCTCTGTGTTAGTTTTCATTATTATTTGGCTCAAAGGATTTCTTTCATGCACTACCCACATCTTGTGTTCGTCGGAAATGTACTTCAAAGTGGTGACTTCATCTCTCTTCATCTAATTTCTTCGAAATTATTGGCTTTCGGGTTACAGTGGTGCTTGTTGATGTGGGATGCCTTAATTCATTCCTTCTAGTGGATCTTTTCCCATTGACTCTGACTCATTTCTCTAAGAATAATGGATGGAGTCCCTTTGTCAGTACCTTAGGGTTTGCAGTCATTAGTGGAAAACTCCTTCGCTATCGATAGTGAGAATACATCAATGTCTCTTGATCGATATATTATTTCAAGTGTTTGAATTAAACACATTTATTCGCACTTGTTAAATTGTACTGGGGTACCTTGACACTCATTATCATTATTGGTGAGTTTTCTCAAGTTTGTTAATGGTATACATTAATGACTTATAATCAAACGATTTCTCGCATGGTCGAATTCAGCTCATTTATTCCCATAATTTAGAAATATACCATCTTCGGTCGGTGAAGACCTCAGGTTACGTCATCATCTTGGTTCACTTGACAACCCCTTTAGTATTCTTCTGGAGACACTTTCCCCCTTATATGTTTGAGTTCTCCACGACAACATCCTATATGTTGGCACTCGATTTTATGTAGTATGACTACTCCACCATTATGACTTGGTACTTTTATGAGTACCCTTTATGCAACATCATTAATCAAACAATATTTTTCCATCATTGATCATATATTATTCTATATGTGATATTGAGACATATCTCCACTGTGTTCTTTTGCGGTTATTATATGATGATCCATTATGTATTCTACACCTCCTTCTATTCACTTATATATACCTTCTAGATTCAATTTACACTTGATCAATGGGCATGTTTTATTACTCTTGAGCATGGTTATGACTGCCTCATACATGAGTTTTCTTTCTTACTCCTTTCCATAGATATTCGATGAGCTAGAATTCGGTGATCTCATCGCAAGTTTTCGGACGACTCCTCTCTCTATACTTAATATATTTCGTCCATCATGTACCCCTTATGACCTCATATATTAGCGAGCATCTGTTATAGCATCGTTTGGAACTCCTATGGACTTTATTCTCTTGTATGGCCTTGGGCAACCTTTTCCCATGAAAACTTGATCCTTTATTAAAAAAATAATATTTCAAATTCCATACACAAACCTTACCATTCGAAAGTGCATACATATGCGAGCTATATAACTGCATACCCATGTATAAATTTTTAAATATGAAAAAATAAAATATTATGTTATTTTTCGGGCGGGGTTCATGGGTTTTACCAAGAGCTGACCTACAGGATCCCGTAGCAGAATTAAATTAACCAATTTTAGGTGGTATATGTACACACCTTGGGTAGGCCTAAAATATATAAGAGAAGGGCTATCGACATTATACCCATTTTTCTCCCAGGTCAAGTCCGATTTTCCCATGCCTCCTCCACTCCCAGTCTCTATGGAAACCCTTATTTCCTTTGTAGAGATGTTCATCATCCTTATGGAATCTCCTTGCATTTCTTAGAGAGGTTGTCTTCGTGGCTCGGGCTGGATGGATCAAGTTGTAACTTTCCTATACCTATTTTTTATTATCAATAAATAATATCATGTCTTGTTCCTAATATGTTATTGTATTATGAATAGAAATTTCCATGTTTATATATGATGATTTAACATATATTTTATGTATTCACAATGAATTATATATCATGAATATGCTTATTTGAATTGATTTGCAGGCTTGCTCAATTCTAGACGAAGAAGAGGGTTTGGACCCTACGGGAACAACATCAAACATAGGACCTTCGAGTAAATTTCTAAGTCCATATTTAATCATTCACATGTTTGGCATGATCGTTTGATTACTTCTTGTTTATTTCCTTGTTTTTCTCTATTGAGGTTGTCAACCCTTACCTTAGGGAAATTATCCCACAAACAGTAATCCTTAGTGATCTAGCCATTCTCGTCTTGGATACTAGGTTTTTGAAGTAAAACAAGCATTGTAGCTCTCATGGTCTCTTTCCTCGACCATTTATTTTAAAAAAAATATCAATTTCAGTAGATATCCTAGGCATGGACCTATTATAGCCAGAGGTCATCTCCGAGGTACAAAGTAAATTGGTGTTGTATCTGAGGAAGAAGTTGAAAACTCTCCCTTGGTGTTGAAAGTTTTAGACCTAATTCTAAAGGTGACAAGAATTAGTCTGAGGATACAAGACATCATCTGTTTACTTCACTTTGGGTGTTCTTATTTTTTTTGGTTTTAAATGGAAGTCACTTTATTCTCTTTTAACAATGTTTATCCAAATAATGAATAAATTATCAAGTTGCAAAGCAATTCTCAAAAGTCTTATTTTGTGCATTTTGACAAATTTCCTATTTATTGCTCATATGATTTAGATGAGGAGCCTATTGCAGACATTCAAGGGAACTAGTTCACAAGAAAAGGTCAAGAAGAAGCTAGTAATAGAGCTAATCAAGATCCTCCAATAGACGATTCATATGATTCATATGGAGAGTTGGATGCTAGTCCCCAAGAAAATTTATTTGTAGGAAAATGGGAAGGAGATGACCAATAGGTGAGTATTTCCAAGAAGAAATATTTTAAGTCATTTCTGATAAAAATGACCACTATACATCATTATCTTGCATACAAAAATATTAATTCTCCTAATTTAAAGATAAGTAGGGAGGTTTCAATTGAATATTTTATAGCTATTACTTAGCAATCTTTCTAGGAAGAGCCCAAGGTTGTAGAATTTAAAAAAATAAGTGTAAATTGCCCAAACTATCATGATGGTAGCAACCTTACAACAAACAACAGAATAATCGGAAAAAAATTGTAATGCTTTCCATGTCCCTGTAACAGATTATATCACAACTTTGCTTAGTGGGAAGTCACCATCAATATAGGGGTACATATCAATTTTTATTTTCAAGGAACTTTATTGTTTATGCATACTTTTAGTTTCAAAATCCAAGTTCAGGGAGCTTATATAAGGTCTAGCACCCAAATGTTGACATGGTACTACTGAAAGTTTGATTATACCTAATTGACGTTAATTTTGTATATAGTCGGGTTACTATACATAAATAAGATCAAATGGTGAGCATTTATTTTCAGTTTGAAGAAGTTTTTATTTCGGTCTTAGGGTTTATTAATAAAGAGGATTGCTACAAAGGATAAGGGTTTTAGAGAGATTTCATATTACACAGTTTTCAAAGCTAATTGTAGGTAGTTCCAAGATTTGAACCCATAGCCCAAAATGGCACATGCCCTATTGCTATGACTGTCCCACAAGCGAAACGTTGTTCCTAGTTGGAGCTATGTTGAAGCCAGATTTGGCAGGCCTATAATGTAGAGAATTTCCTTGAACAAAGGTCATTTTTCCATGTTGAGGAGTGGGTACTAGAAATTTATATATTGCAAAAGCACCCACAGAGAATATGCGCCACTATTTACAAATATTTTATGAGAATGTTGGGTTCAAGATTTAGAGATAAATGTCTAATTCATTCACATTTCTTTACGAAATAAATAATGGTAAGAAATAAGTTTGTTACGAAAATGTTGGTCTCAATATGAAATACTGACCTATATATATTTATAATTATTGGAGACTCTTTGATATGGCTGAAGAGTTCGGTAATGATGGGATGCAAAGTCTCCGTGTCATGAAAAGGAGATCTATATAAAACATTTGTCTCTCCATGGTCTAGTGTACCCGCAAAGAATGATTTTTTGACCTTTATGGATGTAAGTCAAAAGAAAATAATGTTGGGTAATCAGTAGATCTGGTGGCCATTTCTATTTGAACACGAGTATTTTCAAACACAAACTGACGACACCTTTCTTTATTGAAGATATCTAAGCACCGGAGATAAAGAATTAGAAGGAATTCAGGATCCAATATGAAAACTTGAAGAAATTTTAAAGCACAACAGAAAGTGTTGGTCTAATACCTTGTGTGGGCAGCTCAGATCAGAACCACAAACTCTTTCAAAGTTGAGAAATTGTATCACTGCATTATATTCCTTTCCATTTTCTTCAAAAAATTGTAAGGACTATATGTATGCATGATTTAGCATTTTCTATTAGTGGGAAATGATAGAAATTGGGTTCCATCAAAAGGATTTCAAAGAACTTCGAACACAACGAATACACGGGAGTGAAGGATGAGATACAAATCTGATGCTCTGGAAAAATAGAAACTCTGCAATATTGGTCACCTTGTAGTGTAGAACTTTTAAAAAGAAATCTTCTACCAAATGACATCAAAATATTCAATTGTAACCTTATCACTCCTGTAATATTGTGTATATACAGGAAACAATCTCGGGAGAAAGAAATAGAAAAAAAGGTGCTTGGTGATTCATAAACTTTTCTATGCATTAATGTTGATTGAAGCAATTATATCTAGCAATGGATCTGAATTGACCATTTTCAATAAAACATTTGAAAATATTGGTAAAGTAACAAATGGGGTGTGTCCCCTAGAAGAAGGGTGGTTCATATATCATATCAATTACATCATGGTTGCGTTATCTGATGGCAACTTATTGTATCTCATCTGTGGTTGAACCCGGATGGGGAGGTTATTATTAAACCTTCTCAATCACCTGGAATAACATCCATTGACTAAAAATATTGGTACAGTAAATCCTTGAAATGTTAGATATTCATTTCAACAAATTCACCACGGGAAAAACTAAAAAACCATCAAAAACAAGAACAACATGTTGAATATAAAATATCAGAGAAAAATTAGTTAACCTCTGTTCAATTTTCACAAGCATCTCTAAGAAGTTATTTTCGGGCTAATTTTCCCAGTAAATAGACACGAAATTCAAATGACCCAACATGGGTATTTTTGTAGAGTGGCCCAGTTAAATCCTACTTGGGGAAATGTGAAAATTTCAGAAGCATGAGGGAGATTTTTCTAGCTCTTAAAAACGGTAAAGGCTAAGTATGGAAAATGACCATGTTCAAAAGTGTTATTAGTTGTTCCCACTATTGACCCAGACGTTAAAACGATTACAAATACGGCCAATGCAGTGTTGAATGATATCCTCCGAAGAGAAAGAGAAAAATTTATTCTTATTACTGATATTTTTTACCACTCTTGTTTCAGAAAACCGAGGGATGAGTGAATTTTGAACTTTGTGGTGGGATTTGGTGTAGCGTTTGTGATTACTTCAAGCAAAAAGTAATCAACAAACTCAGAGAATTTCAGGAGCGAATCAAAAGACTTGTCGAAGCCCTCAAACAATAAGTTAATAAAAGAAATTTCTCTAATGACTCCTCCCAAACGCTACAAAGAAGCAAATATTTTCCTTCAAAACAATGTTATGCGAAACGAGAAATTCAAGACAAAAAAGACAAATTCGAGAAATGAATATAATAATGAGAAAGACAAAAAAAAGACAAATTCGAGAAATGAATATAATAATGAGAATGTAAAGGGATTGGATGAAATAAAAATTCTTGGCTGGATATAAGGGAGAAGATTGTTTACACAGATGATCTTCAAAATTATTTGACAAATACACCAAAGTGTGAGACATATTCTGCACAGTGAAGAGAACTGAAATTCCCAGTTATGAACAAGGTAAAATATTGGGATGCATTTCCTATGAAGATACACCATCAGCGCAATCCTGTGATATGGATAATGACCAACGGCTTAACATTCCAAGACAGAGTTCCAGCATGGTCACACTATAAAATGGTTACAACTTTGACAGGTTTATTAGGAGTTTGAATTCGAATGGTTAAAGGGAAATTAAGTTTCCTTTAATTAGAAATTAATGTCCTGCAATGTACTTACTCTATATCAATGAAGTCCTGATAGGTATACATTCTTGGAAGTTTAGAGGTAGGGAACTGTTGAGAATTTTATTTCAAAACCATCCATCTCTAGATCAATGACTAGTATTGATTCCAAAGGTATCCCTTATCATTTCCAGAAACTGCCAAACGAAGTCTTAGGAGGTGGTTTGGAGTTTCCCAAAATCACAAGTGGTTTGTGACATATCAGTGATGGAAGCCTGGACCCTCATGTAAATCCTTGTCAATTTTAAATAGGATTTTCAAATTTATAGTCCATTATAAAAACAATGGCGTTTATCATAAAGAGTTTTAAAAAGCGGTCAAGCTTTATTTCATAAAAGGGATACATTTATTTCTTATTATATATATAACATAATAGTAGGAAAATAATATTTTTATTTATTTTATAAAAAATAAACAAATTTTATACCTATCAAAAAATAGGTTTTACAACTGACTGGCAGAGAAAAATATTGGGAAATTAACATTTTATAAGGGATTGGAATCTAGAATTTAAGCGATAATTGTGTAATGGAAAAAATATCTCAAAAACTAAAGAATAAAAGGCTAGTATATCTCAAAAACTAAAAAAAGAGGCTAGTTTGATTCTAGCCTTGGGTACATTGCAATATTCTTTTTCTCTCCATATTTTTATCATTCATTGATGTTTTTTCTCAGTATGAGTGTATGTAGTAGCAAGGTTTTTAGATCTTAATTATTAATTTACCATGAAATGCTACTCATGTTCTAATTTAAATCTCTTGATGGGAGTTCTACAATGCTGAGAATTCCTTCACATTTCTAGTCCTTTTACCATTCTTTCTATAGAGTTTAATTTCAGATTATTAAATGCCTAAGATATAAGACCATGTCCCTGTTTATCTTTAATATAGACATATTTGTAATTTAAACTTAGTAATCCTTAGTGATCTGGCCATTTTAGTCTTGAATGCTTGGTTCTGAACTAGAAGAGTCATTGCAACACTTATGGTCCCTTTCTCTGACCATTTATTCAAAAGCTTTTGTCAATATTAGTAGATGTCCAAGGCACCGACCACTTTTAGCCAAAGGTTTTCCCCATGGTACAACACCTACAATGTCAAAGAAATAGATATTGAAGAAATCAATTAACAAAAAGAGTGCCTCAAAAGTTTCTTTGTCATATTCCCATAATTCCATGTTTGCAATGATTATTCAAGTGTGAAAGCATAACAGAGTTTATGGATTACCATGCATCCAAGAAAATCTAAACATGGTTTCCTCCAAATGGAAGAGATGGTTATATATTTAGGGAAATTGAGGAAAAATGCTAGCATTTTAAAAATGAACCTTGTAATGTTAATCTTTCATTGGTCATTGATTTTCTTAATTGATAGAAGAATAATTTGGATTATTCATAATAGTTTTCAAATTTTGTCGACATTTCAAATCCTAAAGTGGATCCATCATGAAGACAATGCTTGAGGAAAGAAAAGCTAAAGCTAAGAGAATATGAATAAATAATAAAACAAAAAATGAAAATAAAATCATAAGGTAAAAACCTAAAATAATAATCCTATTCATTAAATTATTATATTAATATATTAATAATATTAACCTAAAAACTAAATAAACTTAAATAATAATATAATTAATAATATTATTAAATTTAATTCAATAATATTATTAGATTATTAAATTTTAATACTAGATATATTAGATTATTTAGTTATTAGTAATATTAGTAATTATTTAATTTTTATAAATAATTAATGTTAATGAATATTAAATTAATGTTATGATATTGAAATTAATAAATATTAATTGAATTAGGAAGTTGATGAAAGTTTAATTAAATAAATGATACTTATATTATTGATGAACTTAATGATTAATAAATTAAAAAACCTAATGTTCCATAACATTAATAATATAATATCAATATTCTATTATATTATATTATGATGAATGCCATTATTAATATTAATTATTTTTATATTGTATGTTTTTTATTTTATGTTATTTCTATGATATTACTACTTATTATCGTAAGTAAATTATTAAATAAGTTTAAGTTGAGGACATATATTTATACCTCATATGTTGTGCGTGAGAGGAGTTGGTAGAAGTAATCTGCTTGATTAGAGAAAACCATTTATCACTGATCTCAATGCCACCATCTCTCTTGAAATTTTATGAATGCTTTATTATTTCAAATACCTCCCTTGTCTTCCTTTTCTAATAGTGGTCCTCCCTTGTGTTGATCCTTGAATATTTTAAGAAAATATGATGCTTATAATTTTAGGAGTGCTCAACAAGGGTTGAAGTGTGTGATCTTTCATTTTTAATGTCACCTCCATGCTCTTTAAGTCTTCTTTGCAAGGAACGTCTCATTTCTCCAATAACAACAAGAACAATTAATTTTGTAGACTCCCTTGAGATGATGCTAATCAATTTTGTCTTTCACAGATCTCATTCCTTCATGATTTTTCCTATTTTGGTGAAATGAGTGAATATATCCTTCTTACCAAAAATCCTTGCAATCTTATCACTAACCCATTGAATGTAAGGAACGTAGAATTTACCACTATGCGTGTGAGGTCTTGGGGGCTAATCTTTCCTTCGGCTCTTCTTATAGCCTTCATAATGTCCTCATCCTTATATCCTATGTTTCTAAAAGTGGAAGCCAAGTGCCTCTTTTATTCATCTAGGTGCTCAGAGTTGGATATTCGAAGAGCTCTAATAAGAAGAGTATTGAGGACACCAAACTTTTGAGAAGGATGATGACATGAGTGAGCATGTAGGTAACTCTCTGTGTGATTTTTCTTCCTTAAAACTCTATGTCCCAATGTACCATCTTCTTTCCTAGTAATTATAACATCTAGAAAATTTATGCTATTGTTCTCTTCCAATTCCATAGAGAACTTAATTTAAGAGGAGATGGAATTACGGTGACTGAAAAACTTATCCATAGCCGCTCTACCATGTGTCCATTTTACGTTTGTGTCATCAACAAATATTTTTCACCAAGCAAACTTTAAAGGGTAGGATTCAATGGATTTCTTCTCAAAGTACTCAATGTATAAGTTGGCAACATTTGGTGAGAGTGGTGATCCCATTGCAACTCCAAATATCTGCTCATAATAATTTCCTTGGAAACTAAAAGTTATGGAATAGAAAAAAATCTTAGCAAGATTTGTTGTTTCAGGATGAACAATCTCTTTGACAAACTAAATTGTTTCATCTAACGAAATTTTGGTTAAAAGAGACACCACATAAAAAATTACAAGGATTTCATTCGGATCTACTCTCTCATGTTTTATAAGCTTAATCCATTTTGAGAGCTTAGGTCTATTTACTCAGTGTGGCCAATTTTTGTCATGAACAATAACCTTCCTCCTTGGGTTTCAATAACGAGGGAGCACATTATGTTGACAATGATTGTTCTAGGTATTTTTTACATTAATTTTTCAAATATTGTAACATTTTCATTTTTCTTGTTTGTTGCATAATATGTTATATTTATTTATTTACTTATATGTACATATTATAGTAGTAATTATGTGTAATTTCAAACAATCAAGTAAGTACGAAGTTAAAGGTATGGATGTACATATTAAGCCTCTCATCGACGACTTAATGAAGTTATGAGCCAACATCACTATGTATGACATCTGTAAACCAATAGGTTAGAGGAAAATTCAATTCCATGGAAGACGTGTATGGACAATTCATGATGTCTCGGGGCTAACACATTTTTGTGGTATGTAACATTCCATTGCACTTTACTAGTAAATAATTATTTCAATTAGATCATGTTGAAAATTTGTTGGCTCGTGGATGAATTTCTAAAAATAGAGAGTTTAAAAATAAAATTTCTAAAAATAAAAAGTCTCAAGTATGACTTTCCAGAAATAGTAAATCATATTGCATCAATTGGAAATCAAGTATTTTTGATGGAAAACCCCTTTTCATCATTAATCAATCCTAATAATTTAATTTTTACTTAATCATCAATATTATCATTAATATTATTATTCTTATTCTTATGATACTATTATATTATTATTAAAAATAAATTCAAGTCACTCAATCATGGCTCTCAATAATGTTCTCTTACACTCAATAAATCTCATCATAAAGGATTTCTCTTAGACTCTCTTATGCTCTGATTAAAGCATGTCATGAAAGATTCCTCTTATGAACTCTTTAGTGCATATGTTACACTCTCCTTCTTAATGACATAAGTCGCAAAGGCATGTGTACCTCCTTAATGGAATGAGGTACATTTCCTAAATGGGTACAAGTTACACTCCACAAGGCATGCAAGATTCCTCCACTAAAGGCACGCATTGACTCTCTCCGTAATGGCTAAACTTACTCTTCCTAAATTGGCAGATGTTACTCTCTCTCCCTTGGCATGTGAGTTACTCCTCCATTATGGCATGGATTCGTTGCTCCTCCTATATATGTGTGCCTCTTTTTTTCTCCCCTTACTACTTGTGTATTTTGAGTGAAGAATTCAAACTTGAGAGAGATTTGAAGAAAATTGTGAGAGAGAACCATGGAGAGTAAGAGTAGAACATGGTGATCCATGGTTGATTCAATGCTTCAGTGTTTTAATGTTGATTCATTTGAGGTAAAGGTTGATTTAGTACGTGCATCTACTGATGCTACTAGTGCTATTCATGATATATTTTGTTCATATTTTGGTGAACTTATTCTATTGATCTCTCATTGTAATCTCTATATCTTTGAACAATTGAATTCTAATGGAAAAAGAATTTGGTTGGGATTTCCCCTTGTGGGTTTTTCCCTGGTCATTGGACCTAAATTCTTTGTGTCACATTTTGTTCTTGGATGTCCTCTATTCTACATTTGATTTATGTTTTATCTACAATTTCTTATCTAATATTGCATCATAAAGGAGTTATGTAATAAATAATTGATACAGCATAGAACATCTGAATTTCAAGAGAAAATATCATGCATGTTTTGTAAATAATACCTTCATTTATAATTAACATTAATACATCTCTTGCAAGTTGATGTAGGATCATGAGGCTTAAAGACAAAATGCTGTGTATTATTCCAAAAATACAAAAAAAGTTTACAAGCAAAGGAGTGGGGTCCTTTAGCTGTCAATTTACAAAGCCTTCTAGATAGGATTTAGACTAGAATCTAGGATTTAGATTATCATGTAATAAATTCAAGTAGTTAGATGTAGTGGATATTTTTGACGAGAATATCATGCAAATTAGATAGGATTAGTTAGTTCGATCCTTTTATTTAGGATCTAGTTGTTAAATGAACCATGACTTATGTAAGTTTTCAATCATAATAAGGGGATTTTGATTGATTCGTCTTGTTTTTCCATATAAGATTTAGTTGCAGAAAATATCTCTCTGTGTCTTTCTATGTAGATTTGGTCAATCCCGGAGGTGTTTCATCCCTCCGTAATATCACTGTCTGTTATTGAATTTCCAGTTTAGCCCTGAAAACTTAGAGTACCATGTGATTTCATTTAATCACTTTTCACGTGTATTAGCAACCGCGGGGTTTGAAAGTATATGGGTGCCTTGATCAGGCTTGAAGGGCTACACTCATCCTTAGCCATTGATTTTTTTTCAACGCCTTACGATCAGTCAACTGCGGGGGTTAGTCTAGTTTTAACTTGTCGTTTAATTAGAAGTTCTATGAGCTGGTGAATCTAATGGCCATTGTTATCCGATGGATATCAGGCTTAAAAATGAGTAGACGTTTACTCAAGAACCGGACCCGACATCAATTAAATTAGAGTTTATAAACCACATCGGCTCCGTCCAAAAGAATTAACCAAGTCGAAAAAGTTGGACTCGAACTGTTATAAACTGAGGACTTATAAACCTCATGGGGTCCATGAGACCAGTTAAACGTCGTGCAGATCTTCGAGCATTGTCACAGTGACAGTTGGATCACTGAAGATTGTTGACTGTTAGATCTATCTCACATCGCATCGGTCATAAGTAAGTAAACCTTGCCCTGAGGGACTTGCGATTGTGATTTACGATGTTTAAAGACTTATACAAAACTTGTTGTTGGGGGAAATTAAGAAGTTATGATAATTTAGTGGAATAGATATCTTTAGAGATAGATGAGTGATACTCCACAGGAAATTCAAGAAGAGTTTCAGCTTGAATTAGAGGAAATTGTTTCCGGTTTTGAACATTTGTCATTAACGCCTGCACCCCAGCTGCCATTTGTGGTATCATAGCAGCTTAAAGACACTAAACAGGATCTCAAGGGTGAAAGAAAGAAATCCACCATGGATTTTAGAGTTGGAAGAGGACATGGTAGAAGAGGAAGACCTGTTGCAAATGTTGAAGTGATGGAAGCTATGCAATAGATGCAAGCTAGATTAGACACAATGGAAATAGGGAGAGATGCAGATGTTGGAGATGTTAGTGATCCTGATGTTGAAGCTATAGAAGAGGAGGAACCTGTATAAGTTACTCCTGAGATGAGATTCTTTCAATCAGTGTTGAGATCCACATCTAGACCCAAAACTGAGGTTTTAATTTATGTTGGAGGATTAAATCCTAAGGAGCTGATAGACTGGATTAATGACATGGAGAAATTCTTCGATTATGAAAAGAGGGTAAAGTTTGTTGTCACAAAGTTGAAAGAGTATGCAAAACTTTGGTGGGATGGAGTGCAGGCAGAAAGAAGAAGACTTGGCAAATAGTCAATTAAGAATTAGAATAGGATGGTGACAAAACTAAAAAGTAAGTTTCTACCAAGTGACTATCAACAAATATTATTTACATAGATGCAGAATCTTAGACAAAGGTCTATGACAGTAAAGGAATATAGAGAGGAATTCTACAAAGTGAGTATAAGAGCAGGAAAAATCCAAGATACAGATGAGAAGGTTGCCAGATATGTGAATGGTCTTAGAATGGACATTCAAGATGAGATAAGTGTACTGTCTCCTAAACAGTAGAAGAGGCTTATCAGACGGTACTGAAGGCCGAAGAAAAACTCATGAGAAAGTAGTCTACCAGAAATAGAGGTACTTTTCGAAGAAGGGGAAGATAAGGTGGTAGAGGAAGATATACATCACCTGGAGATGGAGCTAGCAACAGCTCAAGTCAGCATACACCCATAGGAGGTGATGTAAGTGGTAGAGGGAGTTTTTCCAGAGGAAGAGGAGGAAGAGGCAGAGGAAGAGAAGTTAGATGTTACAGATGTAACAACCTAGGACAACAAGCTTATGAGTGCCCAGAAAATGCAGGAACACCTCATAGAAATGCAATTGTTGCACAGACTGAAGAGGAAGCAACAACGATGACAGAAGAAGAAAATGTACCAAAGAGAGGAGAATCTTTGGTAGTTAACAAAGAATTGCTAAAGCCAACGAAGGAAGTGGTTGAACCAACACAAAGGAAGACTTTGTTCATGACTGTGTGCAAGGTTCAAGGAAAATGTTGTCATATGATAATTGATAGTGGCAACACTGATAATTTGGTCTCTACAGAAGTGGTGGAGAAGTTGAAATTGAAGACAAAGAAACATCCAACACCTTACAGGGTGTCATGGCTACAAAAGGGACATCAGCTGTTAGTAAATGAACAATGTGAAGTGGATTTGCAGTTGGGAAAATATAAAGATAAAATTTTGTGTGATGTGATTCCTATGGATGTGTGTCATATATTGTTGGGTAGACCATGGTGATATGACAATGGAGCTATGCATGATGGAAAGAAGAACACCTACAAATTCAGCAAAGATGGTGTCAATCATACATTGCTGCCAATAGAAGAAGAAGATACATTGAAGAAACCTAACGTAAAGACCCTTTTGCTGAATGGAAAGGAGTACTTAAAGTAGATGGAGGAAGATGTGGTAAGTTTTGTGTTGGTTTGCAAACCCAAGGTAATAATTACTTCCACAAAAGTTTCTGATTTACCAATTGAAATTTAAAAGATGATGGATAGTTATTGTGATATCATTGTATATGATTTGCCTAATGAGTTACCACCCACTAGAAAAATCAGTCATGATATAGATTTGATTCCAGGAGAAAATATACCAATAAAGCAGCTTACAAGATGACTCCCACAGAGAATGAAGAAATCAGAAAACAGGTTTAGGAACTATTAGATAAAGGACTGATTAGAGAGAGTTTTAGCCCTTGTGCAGTACCAAAAGTGTTGAGCCCAAAGAAAGATCAAGGATGGAGAATGCACATTGATTCAAGAGCAATCAATAAAATAACCATCAGGTACAAATTTCGTTTACCTAGAATTGAAGATTTGATGGATTGTTTGAGTGAAGCAATATATTTTACAAAGCTAGATTTAAGGAGTGGGTATCATCAAATAAGGATTAGAGAAGGGGATGAATGGAAAACTTCTTTTAAAACAAATGAAGGATTGTATGAATGGATGGTAATGCCTTTTGGGTTGTCAAATGCACCTAGTACATTCATGAGGCTTATGAATGAAGTTTTGAAGGAATTTATTGGTAAATTTGTAAAAGTATATCTAGACGATATATTAGTTTACAACAAGTCTAAGGAGGAACACATGAGACATATGAATTATGTCTTACAAAGGTTGCAACAAGAAAAGTTACTGCTAAACTTAAAGAATTGTTCATTCATGAAGGAAGAATTGATGTATTTGGGTTTTTTTGTTTCTGTTGATGGATTAAAGATGGATCCAGAGAAGATCAAGGCAATCATAGAGTGGCCTTCACCAAAAAGTGTTTTTGAGGTAAGAAGTTTTCATGGTATTTCTAGTTTTTATAGAAAATTCATAAGGAACCTTATCAAGATCATTGCTTCTATTATCGACATTATAAAGAAAGAAAGACAATGATTTGAATGGACTGCTCAAGCAAAAAGGAACTTTCAGTTGTTGAAAAGAAAGATCACTAAAAGCCCTATTTTGATTTTTCCTGATTTTAATAAACCTTTCCAAGTGAAATGTGATGCCAGTGGAGAAGCCATAGAGGTGTTTTAAGTCAGGAGAACATACCTGTAGCTTATTTCAGTGAGAACTGAATGAATCAAAGAAGAAATATTCTTCTTATGATAAGGAATTTCATGTAGTTGTGCAATCATTGAATAAGTGGATACATTACCTTATGTCTAAAGAGTTTATACTGTATTTAGACAACCATGCATTGCAGTAAATTATGCAACAACCATGCCAAACGGGTAGAGTATCTTCAAGGTTTTAATTTTTTCTTGAAGCATAAAAATGACCAATCAAATAAAGTAACAGCTGCCTTAAGTAGAAGAAACATACTACTTCAAGAAATTCAAATTCAAGTGTTGGGTTTTGATTTTCTTAAGGAATTGTATGAAAAAGACTTATATTTTAAAAAGGCATTTGAAGCTTGTAAAAATCCTATTTTTTTAGACAAAAGTAAGTGGCTTTATTATTCCTTGCAAGATGGGTTGTTGTTTAAAAGAAATCAGCTGTGCATACCAAATTGTTCTATGAGGGAAAATTTAATCAAGGAAAAACATAGTGGTGGACTTGCAGGACATTTTGGTGTAGACAAGACTTATGAGCAGTTGAATAGGTTTTATTTATGGCCAAAGATGAGGACTGAAGTGGAAAAGTATGTGAAAAATTGTAAAGTTTGTCGGTATGCAAAAGGAAGAAGCCAAAACACAAGGTTGTATGTTCCATTACCTATCCCAGATAGACCTTGGGATATGGTAAGCATGGATTTTGTCTTGGGCTTACCAAAGACTGAAAGAGGAAATGACTCAATTTATGTTGTAGTTGATAGATTTTCAAAAATGGCACATTTTATTCCATGTTATAAAACAAGTGATTCTACTCACATTGCTAATATGTTTTTTAAAGAGATTGTAAGATTGCATGGGTTACCTAAGAGTATTGTTTCAGATAGAGACTCCAAATTTGTTGGACATTTTTGGAGGACATTGTGGAAGAAGCTTGGAACTAAACTGAGTTTTATTTCTACTTATCATCCTTAGACAGATGGACAGACTGAAGTTGTAAACAAAAAGCTTGGGTAGTCTTCTGAGAAGTCTTACAGGTGAACATCCAAAACAATGGGATCAAGTATTGGCACAGGCTGAATATGTATATAATGACTCTCCTAACAGGAGTACAGGGCAGAGTCCATTCCAAATATTTTATGGAATGCACCCAAGAGGAGTGTTTGAATTAAGAAATTTGGGAAAAGCTGAGATGAGAAATGCTGAAGGGGATGATTTTGCTTCAGAGATGCAAGCAATACATGAATAGGTAAAACAATAGTTACAAGACAACAACATAAAGTACAAGAACAAAAAAGAATTGAAAAGGAGAGAAGTTAACTTTGAAGTTGGAGATTTGATTTTAACACAGCTGAGGAAGGAAAGATTTCCAAAAAGAGTGTATAACAAGTTAAAGTTCAAGAAAATTGGACCATGCAAGGTATTGAGGAAGTTTTCTACAAATGCATATGAAATTGAATTACCCTCTGATATTGGAATATCTCCAATTTTCAATGTTGCTGATTTGTAGAGGTATAAAGGTGAAAATGCAGATGACACGGCAGAAGACCAAGAGAAACAAGAAATTGATTGGGTAAAACAATTACCTACAGAAAAGGTATTGCAGCCGAAGAGGATTTTGGATAAGAAATTGTTGAAGAAGATAAGGGGACATGAGTATTTTCAGTATTTGGTCAAGTGGAAAGATCAACCAATTGCTGAAGCTACCCGTGTGACAGATGCCACGCTATAGAAATTGGACAGTTTTATAGCAGAGCTCATGGACAGGAGCCCATGAAGAATTTTGTCCTCAGGTGTCTGATGTAGAAGCATGAGGCTTAAAGACAAAATGCTTCGTATTATTCCAAAAATACAAAAAAAGCTTACAAGCAAAGGAGTGGGGTCCTTTAGTTGTCAATTTACAAAGCTTTCTAGATAGGATTTAGACTAGAATCTAGGATTTATATTATCATGTAATAAATTCAAGTAGTTAGATGTAGTGGAGATTCTCGAGGAGAATATCATGCAGATAGATACGATTAGTTAGTTCGATCCTTTGATTTAGGATCTGGTTTTTAAATAAACCAGTACATATGTAAGTTTTGAATCATAATAAGGGGATTTTGACTGATTCGGCTTGTTTTGCCATATAATATTTAGTTGCAGAAAATATCTCTCTATGTCTTTCTATGTAGATTTGGTCAATCCTGGAGGTGTTGCATCCCTCCATAATATCATTGTGTGTTATTGAATTTCCAGTTTAGCCCTGAAAAATTAGAGCACTGTATGATTGCATTTAATCACTTTTCATGTGTATTAGCAACTGTGGGGTTTCTTTTCGCGTGCATTAGCAACTGTGGGGTTTCTTTTCACGTGCATTAGCAACTGTGGGGTTTCTTTTTGCGTGAATTAGCAACTCTAGGTTTGAAAGTATACGGGTGCCTTGATTAGGCTTGAAGGGCCAGACTCATCCTTAGTCATTGAATTTTTTTTCAATGCCTTACGATCAATCAACTGTGGGGGTTAGCCTGGTGTTAACTTGTGCTTTAATTAGAAGTACGGCGAGTCAGAGGATCTAATGGCCATTGTTATCCAATGGATATCAGGCTCAAAAATGACTGGACGTTAACTCAAGAACTAGACCCGACATTAATTAAATTACAATTTATAAACCCCATCAGCTCCGTCCAAAATAATTAAGCACATGGAAAAAGCTGGACCCGAACTATTATAAATGGAGGACTTATAAACCTCATCGGGTCTGTGAGACTCGTTGAACATCGTGCAGATCTCTAAGCAATGTCACAGTGACCATTTGATCATTGAAGATTGTTGACTATTAGATCTATCTGCAATCGCATCGGTCGTAAGTAAGTAAACCTTGCCCTGAGGGACTTGTGATTGTGATTTGTGATGTTTTAAAGACTTATAAAGCACTTGTTGTTGGGAGAAATTAAGCAGTATTTCTAATTTAGAGGAATAGATATCTTTAGAGATAGATGAGTGATACTCCGCAGGAAATTCAAGAAGAGATTCAACCTGAATTAGAGGAAATTGTTTCCGGTTTTGAACATTTGTCATTAACACCTGCACCCCGGCCACCACAAGACTTCAAAAAAAGGGTAAATATTCATGTCCAATTTGTGTTCCTAAGGTGAAATATCATTGTTCAGAAAGTTTTAAAAAGGAGGTGTTTGATGAGTATAATAAATTCCTCTCTAAGAATTTATTATGGTGGAGGGATATATGGCATATCAATCCATGGTGTATATTACTTAGTGTATTCCTATATTAGTAGAAAATATGCACATGGATCACATTTTGGAGGTGAACTCCATCAAAACATTTGAAGGGGAGCACCTATTGGGGAAAGATAAAATGATGAAAGTGAGAGGAAATTAAATATTTAATGTGGAGATTTATCTTTTCACTTTGATTGAGTGCCCTAAATTCCATCAAAAAATGAGAGCTCCCCAAGAGTGGACATCTCAAATTCAACTTGTATATCCACGAAAAAAAAACTGCTAAGTAAATTTTGCATCACTACAAACAATGATGTCATCAACATAAATAACAATAATGAAAAAATTATCATTCTCAAATATGATATACAAGTTATTATCAATTTATCATCTTTTGAATCCTTTCTAGTGCAAGAATTTATTTAATATGGAATACCATGTCTTGGGTACTTGTTTAAGTCCATACAATGCATTTTTCAACCTATATACTTTCTTAAGATTGTCTGAAAGATGAAATCCTTTCGATTGTTCTATGTAAAACTCTTGTTCAAGATCACCATTAAATAAAGTTGATTTTATACTCACCTTATATACTTTAAACATTTTGTGACATGAAAATGCTAGGAACATCCTTATTTCCTTTAATTTTGCTAAAAGTACAAAACTGTCCTCATAATTTATTCCCAACACTAAAGCATAGCCTTTGCATACCAATTTTTCATTATTTATTACAACTTGTCCATTCTCATCCTATTTGTTCCTCAAGACCCATTTTGTGCCAATCACATTTTTATTTGTTGGTCTTGGAACCAATTCCCTAGTGTGTTTTTTCTCAAATTTGACCCATTTCCACATCCATGGCTTTTATCTAATGGAAATTTAGGCTTGCATGAGAAAGAATTTTCGTTCAATCATAGATAGAATATCATATGTTCTTGAATGAAGGTATTCATTAATCTTCTTTAAGTTTGAACACCTTCTTCCTTATCACCAACTTTCTTCCTTCAGTATAATTTATAGGATGGTGCTTTTGTATGTATCTTGAGGCAGTTTTTGGGTGAGAGAATTATTCTCTCTCCTTCCTCTTCTCCTGATTCTTTAAGCTATTATGCTTCATCTTCACTATTGGAAGGTTAGATGTGATGATAAATTTATTTTATTGTCTTTTGAGAGGTAACTCCTCATCCACCTTGACATCAATTTAGTCAAATATTTTTCATATCCTTTTATTGTAGCATTTGTATCCATTTCTCTTACTAAAATATCCTAAAAATATTCCTTCATCAACCCTTGCATTAAACTTACCCATATTTTCATCAGTATTCTTGATGTGGAACTTGATTCCAAAGGATTTGAAGTGTTTTACTGTAGCCGATTTTCCATCCCACAACTCATGTAGATCCTTATCACTATTTGGCCTAAGGGGAGCTTTATTTAAAATATGGATTGTTGTATGAACAAATTCAACCCAAATTTTTTTCCATATTTCATACATCCATAATTTCCCTTCTGAATTGTTGTAGTCATATATTTTTTATTTTAGCTAGAACATGTTTTTGTGGGGTGTTAGAAATAATGAACTATCCTCTTATGCCATGTTCTTCACAAAAATTGTTAAAATAATTCAAAGTGAACTCCCCACCTCTGTTTTATCTTACACACTTTAGTTTGCAATTATTTTGATCCTTAGTCATGGATTTGAAGATATTGAAATTTTCAAATGCCTCATACTTCTCCTTTGGAAATGGAACCCAAGTAATTCTAGTATAATCATTAGTAATCAACATGAAGTATATCTCTCTACTTGGATTCTTAGTTCTTGTGGGCCCACATAAGTCTATATGAACTAGTTGTAGTGGTGTGGTGGATGAATTTTATTTGGTTCTGAAACGAACTTATATTTACATGCCAATTTGGCATGACTTAAAGATTGTGTTTCTTGGCTTAGAATTTTTTTGGAAAATCCTTTACCGCTCTCTTTTTGTTGAGCTTCACAATATGCTTGAAAATTAAGTGTCTAAGTCTTCTATGGAACAACCATCTTTCATCAATTTTTCCCAAATAACAATTCTCATTTTCTCCTTTGAGTATATACATTAAGGGAATTTTGATGTCTAAAATGGGCCTCCTAAGGAAAGTAATAAAAAAATAATTATGAATCTTTAAATAAAAGGATTGGAAATTACTTTTTTTATTATATTGATGGCTTATCTCCTTATATGTTTATTCAAATTTCAAGTGTATACACTCGTCGGACGTGAAATTAAATTCAAAATGCAATAATTATGCACTCTCTGTACTTTTGAATAGACACACATTGAAAGAAGATTTGAAAATAGATGAAGAAATGTGTTCAATACACTTTTTTATTGTATTTTCTTTTTTATTATGTGGGTCTACTCAGAAGAATGAATAGTGTGTACTCGTTGTATGTGGAATTTAATTCCACATCCAACAAGTGTCTACACTTGATTTGAGTAAATCAATAAGGTGATAAGGAAAAAATAAAATTAAAAAATGTGGTTTTCTTCTTTTTCCTCCAAAATATTTACCCTTGGGGATGACATCATCATCTTGAATCCCATTAGTTATTTTAAAGTTAATTTTGTTAGTACATTTTTTGTTTTTAGGCCCATTTTTTACCTCAAAAATCCACTAATACACATCATTGTAGGCTCTCACTCCTGTCATTATTGCCTTTGTTTTTTGAATGTATCTCAAATCCTTTGGAATGAAAGAAAACATCATCCCCTTGTCCACACATTTAGCTTACACTTAGTAGATTGTGCTTGTGCCCATTTACAAAGAGTATGTTTTGAGATTTACCTATTCCATTTTCCAAGCTCAATATTCCTACTAGGGCCCCAGATCCACATTACGTTGTACTATAATGCAAAGCCTTGGAAAATCTAAATATAATTTTTAGTTCATTTTATGTTCGAAAAGTTTTTGGGCTCTTAATTTGTCATTATTATTGCCGCTTCTTAACATTCATTTCATGTATTTCCACTATTCTTTTATCACATTATTTACCATAATTTATTATATAGTTCCATTTGATAATCATTTATGCTCTTGTGGATAAATAATATATGATCTCATTTATTTTTAATAATTAATGATTATTATGCATGATTTTGGTTTATTCATTCGTTATAACCTCACTCATGATTTTAGCCTCCAAGAGCTCTTCCTGCTGCAGATTTGGTCTTCAACAGATAATTAGATATTCCAACTCAGGAATTTGCTGGCATAAGAAGTAACAGTTTTGTGTTGGCCATTTTGGGAAATGAAAGCGAATCTGGAAAATCCGAGACATGGGTTTTGTATAGAACGAACCAAATCAGGTTTCCCATGAACAGTTTTCAGAAATTCGGTTTTTATTGGGAGAAAATCAAGGTTCTTCGAAGGATATATTTGCAAATTTATTGTTGCAATCGTTTTCTAGAATTGCCCAATTGTAATAAACAAATTCGACTTGTTCCAGCTGAATCATAATGGACAGATCTATTAGATCTCATCCTGAATATTGAGATCAGTTTGTTGTAAGTTTCCTTTGGATGTTTTTATATTTAAAAGACACAATTCAGAGAGAGGGGAGCTAGCTAATGGAAGAATTGAGCCTTGCAATAGTGGAACTCTTGCTAATGAAATTCCCAGCCTTCTGATATTTTTCTCAATATGTGAGTTAAGCACAACCATGACCAGGGAGTTGGGCCCACTCTTCTAATCAGGTGTTGTGTGTGTGTCCTTTTCATGTATATTTTTTTACTTGTATTTTCTTTATTGTTGTTACATATTTCCATATATTGTTGTGAATGCTTTTCTTTCTGCAATTTAATTTCCGTTACTGTTACAACGATGCTTTAATTTCTTAGTCACGAACCCTTGGTCAATGTAAGATTGTAACCTTGCTCCTGCATATACCTTGTGTGTTACCTTGAAAAGTGTACGCACCCGGATTAATGAATTAATGTAGGAAACGAGATTGAATAATTTGTTCATACTTGGACACCAACAAAAGTCTATATGTGAAATCACAAAAGTTTATTTAATTTTTTTGAGTATATTTCTACATATTTTAAATTTTAAGAATTTGTGCCTTGGCTTTGGTGTAGTATTTTAACAAGAGAAAACAAATATATAAAGAGACTATTTCAACAAATTAGATCAGATTTTCCTTTTCCTTTTTTTTTCTATGAATTTTGTTTCTACTAAGAAGTCAGGTGAGAAAATGCCAACAATTTATAAAAATGATATTGTGCATAATTTCCACATGTTCTAGGGTTAGAGAATTCATATACCTTAGGTTTGACATAAAAACTAAGAAGGTTTCAATGAGAAAAGAAAGCATGGAAAATAGATTTTAGCACACAAACATGAGAAATTAAGAATTCATTCTTAGCCCACTAATATCAAATGAAGAACTTTGCAATTAAGAATTTCATTTGTAAGAAACACAGTAATTTTAATTTATGCATGTTCATTTCAACCCATGTAAAAGTTTACCAAAATAACAAAGATACTCTTCATAATCTTGATAAATTTCACAAAATTAAAGAAAACAATCTTACAAATTAAAAGTTCTCTTTAATTCACAATTACATAAATCACATTCAAGCATCAGGTTTACAACATGATTTTCCATTGAAACTTTTGTATTTCTATTAATATTGAGAAAAAAACAAATTACAAGATGGATTTCATAATTACATGAAAAAGAAGCACTGACAACCCAAGGCATACTTCAAAATTCCTCCCTTACAATAACTTCAAAATATCCCAGCGATTCTAGAAAAAAATTGACAAAGTATCCCTTATATCAGAATTTTTCTCCCTTTACAACATCAAAATGAGGCCTATATATCATATCTAAATACTAAACGCCCTAACTCTAAACCACTATTGGTATTTGGTAACCACTGGGAATATTTTCAAAACTTTTAGTTTTTATGTAACTAACTTCTTCTAGAAATTTCCACAAATGTTTCAGTTGTAGGCTTGGTCCCATCTGCCTTGATTGTAGTGGGCCTCTTCTTCTCTCTTTTCCTGATCCACTAACTTATGGATGCACATGGTTCAGATAGGTTTTCGTTGGGATTTTCCTTGGCTATGCCAATGCCAATGGCTAATGTTGTGCCTATTATTGTTGTGTCAGCCTAAAACTGGAAACTTCCTCCATTAGTGATATTTGTGGCATAGCTTCTCTAGCTTCAGACTATGTATGAGGCCTTTGAGTAAAAAAACTTTAAAGTTCCATCAAACCTTTCCATTCTTTCCAAAATAGGATGTCGTACATTTGTGCATCTAAAATTTCTCCATCCAAATATGTGACTACATCATACTTAACTAGACATTGTTCTTTGAAAATAGTCTTCAAAATAAACAAGATTTCAAAATAGTTTGCATAAAGATTCATCATATTTTTTCCCTAAAGAGGGTGAGCTTCTTCCTTAAAACCTTTTTGATCATTTATCATTTCCCCCAAACTCTTCAGTAGGGGCTCCTTAGGTTATACATTTCCATTTTCATTGAAGAGTGGTGGGAATTTCTTATTTTATAGAATTCCACAACTATATTTGAAGCTCTGCACCTCTTTCAAGAGTTCCCCTTCATTATTATCCACTAGGGTTACCAATTTTTTCATCCTCCTAGATGGATATTGAAACTAGCCTATATATATCAAGTTATGTGTTTGTAATGTCCTCCTTGGACATTTGATTAAGGAAATGTATTATTTCTTCATCTTTGGCTAAACATTCTCAAATATTATTCTTTGTTATATTCATCTCCATGCTTCCACGTTCTATCAACCATTTTGATCATTATATCCCAAATTATTGCTTTAGTAGCTTTAAATGAGGACTTTCTTGGGTGTTTTCTCCTTAGTACCTCTAATTCTATTTCAATTTGTTAATATTCTTCCTACTTCATATATAACTCCATCTTTGTATGCTCTACTTCATCTTCCTTTTCCTTCAATTATTTCTCTCGACTATAGAGAAGAGACTATAACTACTTAGCATACTTCGACATTACCATAGATTCAACCTTCCTACTGAGAGTGTCGGGTTTATGATGAGACTGAGATGTCTCATATGTTTTCCATCTCACACCCTTATTTTTGCCTCTAGCAGAATAATCTGATCCTTATACTAATTGTTCTTTTTTCTCCTTCAACTCTTGATATTCATTCTCTAGTACTAGTTTATCAATCTACATAGGGTGTGCACTCAAGATATTCAATTTATTTTTCATTTCATTTATCTATTTGTACTTGTCCTCCAATATGGTTTTATACTTCTTAAATTCCCATGGGTGTCTGTCTAGGTGAGTGATCTTGCCTTCTAGATTCTTTATTTTGAGTTTCCTTGATTTAGGAGACCAGCCTCTTATACATTAGTTGGCCACTTTCCTTGTTGTATGTTCCTCGAAGTTTCATGGCAGTAGCATTTATCCTATGCATATGCCTATGAATCATATGAGTTACTTTCACATCCAGCACCATGAGGTCTATTGATGGAACCTGTTCAACTAGAAGAGACATTTCGTGAACCTTATAGTCTACCATAAATCTAATTGTTTGAGCCTTAAATTGTAAAACTATCATTCTAAAAATTCCTTTCTCATTTTCCATGGTACCCTTCACTTGCAACCTAGGTAGAGGCTCATTCTCAGCTACTCTTATGTCTCTTTTTCTTTCACTGGATGTTTTCTTTACCATTTCTTGATGTTGTGACACAACAGACACTTTTTCAAATTTCAAGGCCTTACCTAACTTTGTCACTTCAGGTGCTAACATCGTAGAATCCATGTGTTTACCAGTGAAGGTTGGATTAGTTGGTTCTATAATCTATCTATTTTACAACACCAGAGCTTGGGACTCAATTCCCTCTTCTTCATCATCCTCATCATCTTCATCCTCCTCTTTTTCTTGTTTCTCCTTGAACCTCTTGTGGTTTTGTTCAACCCCTTGATCAATGTCCATGGGCTCTAAGGCACTCATTTTTCTTCATGAGAGGGGAGAGATGGTTTATTTGATAGGAAGAAATATAGATTTGACCTCTTCCCATGTATATTTGTTAACATATACTTCTAGCTTTAGATCGGGATCATGCTTATGTTCTTCTCTCTTTTTGTCCTTACCTTTCTCATTTATAATATTATGGGGATCATACTTCCATGCTCCTACCTATGGGAAATAATGTCTTCTAAGAATGTTTTCACTATACTCGAGAAACTTGTTTTTCTCACCACAAAAGGACCCACTTCATGAGCAATATAAAAAGTCACAAATGCCTTCTGGGAAGAAAAATGTACATTGTCACTACAAAACTTCTTCCTTAAGTTCTCTATTGCCAAAATCCAGTGAGTTAGAAAGTATGGTAGTCGATATGGCCTTCCCTCAAATCTGTAGATTATTATGATTGTGTATTTCTCAAAGAGATATGAGTCACCCACCTTGGTATGAGGAGTAAACTACAATGTGTCTTTGAGGAACTCGAAGACTTTGGGCAATGGTCATCCATGCGATAAAGTATACATAGTGGGCATAAAGTATCACACGTAGTCAAATAAAACTTTTTTATTCTCAAGTTTTCTTACCAAGAGAATCCATTGAAGATAAGCAATATGAAATTTTTCTCATTGACCATGTTGAGCTCTAGGTCTTCAAGATAGGGTTAATTCTAATGTATAAAACGATAGACTAAGTATACTTGATACTAAAAATATATGTCCTTCCCATAGTCTACTAGCTAGGTATGGATCAAATCAAACAGAAACTAAGGGAAACCATATTTGTTACATTCTTTAGTAACAGGATGACATAAAGTAGCTAGGATTCCTAGAACCAACTCACTTTTTAGGATATCGGTACTTCTACGAAGGACTTGGGAAATCATTGAGAATTTCATTTGAGAAATAGAATCAGAAGTTGTGATAGCATAAGGAGGAGAGTAGGAAGGGGGAATTACTCCTTCCTTGACACAATTTATGGATTATCCATTGTTGTATCTCTAGTGAAAGTCCCCTCCATTTGTCTTCTAGTACTTCCATGTCCTCCTCTGACTTGGTAAGTATCTACTAGAGCATCATTCTACCATATTCAAGAATTTGAAAACATGAGGAGCCACTGTTAGCACCATATTTGATGCAGATAAGTTGTTGAAATCACAAATTGAATCAACAATGCTTTGTATTATTTTTATTTCCTTCTTCATGTCATAGGTGGTAAGGAGGTGGTATTGGAAATTAGCATCTTGATCATAGTAATATGGCTTTTTGGCTTTTTCAGCTATTTGTATGTCAGAAGTACTAGGAGTTGGTGAGGTTTCCATTTAGTTAGTAAGACTTCCTGAGATGAATGTTAATAGGCTTGGTGAGGCATGGAAGAGGTGGAAAGATATCGAATTTGTGATTAAGATCATTTAGCTAATGTGGAAGTCCCACGAGACTTAATCGAATTGGCCAGCATCATGGAGGTAAAACTATTTAAACTTATTAAGATTGCTTTGGCTTTTAACATGCTCCACTATCAAATTACAATGATTTTTTAGGAAATTTGAGTGTAAATTTTTTAAAATTTGGGGTAATTTTGGTGTGTTATAATGCTCATAGGACTAATTGAACAAAACAATGGATTTATTTACCAGGAGAAGGATTCCACGAGCAAGTGAGCCCTTTTTTGCGTGGGTAGGGCTAGGGTTTCCTTATAAAGTTTAGATTATTGTATATTTATACTAAGTGAGGTTTTAGTAGGTAAAATGATCAATGGAAAGGAGAGTTAATGTTGAAAATGCAACAAGAAAATCCTGATTTAATTTTGTCCTTGAATTAAATTAGGAATAAAATTGTAGCTACACATGACAAGACAACTTGTACGAGTTAACTAAGTTCATTTAACTTAGTTGGCTAAGCTAATTTGAGTTGAGGGTCTAACTTGAGTCATATAGAGTGTGTCCTACTTTATATGAGCCTCGGTTGAGTATTTTGAGTTGCAATTAATTAATTCAGCTTAACTAAGTTAAAGTCAATTAAACTAGTTCCAATTGTTGGAGGAACTTGTAGGAGGTCAAAGAATGGGGTGATGCTACATGTGTTCAACCATTTAATTGATGATTCACTCATAAATAACCCATGCATGTCATATATGTAAGTTAGCCAATTGAGATTGGAGTTCAAGGGTAGTGTACTATCAGTTATATAATCATCTGAATTGTACAAGTGGTGCATGCAGTTAGAGGAAGCCCTATTAGGATTGCGCAATTCATATTGAAGAATTTACATAATTAATAAGGGACTAATTCCCAAGGAATCAACACAAGGAAATAGGGACTTCTTCAATCCAAAATTTGGTTAATTATTTGCCTAGTCTTGTCTAGGAAGAAGTGATACAGATAGAGATAGTGCAGAGATTGCTCGGGCTTGAGAAAAGCATTGTAATCTTCTCATATTTTCTCACTAATGCAATATACATTTAGCAGTGGTTTTTAGTTGTGGATTTCCCTAAGGAATCATTGTGTAATCTATTGATTGAATTCTTTCTCTTGTATGCTTCGTGTTTTCTTGATCGATTAATTGTTTCTACTCATGAGTAGAGTAGATTCAAGTCTTTTGGTTTAGAAAATTACATAAGCAATTTGAATCTACAAGGCATTTATACATGATAGGAGATCAAAAATCACTTTAGAAGAGGAGAATATGAGATTGTGTTTTGTAGGTGAAATCAAATTTGCAATATCATTCTTCAAAGCCAGCAGGATGTCATTCAACGAATTAAAACTCAAATATTCCCTTGAGGGTAGTTTGAACTATATTTCTTGGAAGGACAGTATGGAGGCAATGTTGGAAGACAATGGCCTAAAGGATTCATAAACAATGATATTCCTAAGCCTCCAACAACCAATGCTGAAGATCTGGTAGAGTAGACGAAATGTGTTGCAAAGGTAAGAAGGATCATACTAGAAGGAGTTCGAGATCATATTGTATCGAACCCACACGAGAAGGATACACCATATGTAATGTGACAAGCTTTGATCAATCTACTTCAAAACAACAATGACTAAAGGAACCTAGCACTGAAGGACAAACTTTAGAAGATCACGATGGAGAAGGGCAACATAATACCACAATAACTGAGTAGGTTCACCCAATGGCAAGATGAGCTTTGGATTTTTGGTATTACAATTGTTAAATATGATATGGTAAGCCTAACTTTTCTAGGCCTTCCTAAGAGCTGGAAAAACTACCAGAATTCAGTAAATGGGAGGGAGCATCTACCAAAGTGGGAGCGTTTGTGATCTAAATTGGTGCAAGAAGAGATAAGGAAGAGCATTAGAGATGGAACCTCCTCCAAGCATGATGATGAGGAGAATTGTGCCTTAGCTGGAAAGGTGAATAAAGGGAAAGGAAATAAATTCCATTCCAAAGGATATTCCAGTCAGGGCGGTGTTAGTGTCCTTTAGTCCCAGTGATCAAATGTACTCTTTCCATATGATTGATAGGGTCATTAGGTCAAATTGTTATATTTTCAAGTAAAATTATCCCATAAAATTTGACATATTTTGGTTGTGAAAAAGGTCCTAAGTCATTGTATACGTGTAATGCTACTCTCATGCCATGGTCATCAAGGTCAATAAATCAAATTCATGAGTCTTTGAGTCACCAAGGTTACTTTTTCCTTTATTAAAGGGTCATCATTAAAGAAACTGAAAAGAAAGATTCATAGTGTCATAAGGTTGATCATGGAGACAAGACATTAGCAAACATCATCAAAGGGCAACAAGAACAAATCAAGGAACTATAAGATGACCTCTCTAAGGAAAACTTTATGGTGTCTTTCTTAAAACATGAAAAAGGCAGTTGAATTTAATGCAGCAAGGTACAACACATGAAGAGCCTCCATCTTCCAACAAGGTAGTTAAGGAAAAAGGTAAGGAATTCATTGATGTAGAGAAAATGGAAGACAAAAACCTTTAGAGACAACCAAGGAGACCTGCAACAAGAGCAATGGCAAGGAAAGAACAACATGAGAAGGAGTTAGCTCCTCCCCAAGCACACAAAAACCCCAATGACCCCATAGCTGCTGGTTTTGAAGAGAACAAGGAGTGTTTTCTTGAACATGTGAATGAGAATTTAGAGAATATTTTGAAATAAGCATACAGAGATGTCACCATGCAGAGGAATATGGTTAGACATTATTATGCAATGAACATGTTTTCTAGGGTTAAGGTCAAGAATATCAAGGGAAAATTTAAGAAAACCGTTAAGAATCTCAATAAGAGGGATAAAGATGATCTTATATATGATTCATCCTTAATGGCATAAATTGAGCTCAGAAAATAAGAAAAGGCAACAAATTTTGAAGATTTTGAAAAAAAATTGCACATAGTCAAAGGGTACTCTACATAAACGCTGTGTGCGCTCGATGAACTTTTTCCCAGAGGCTCCAAATGAAGATTGGAAAGCATGTGGAGTAGGTTTTTTATTATTACATTCCATAAATCTACTTGGGTTACTTGGCGGCTCATGAATTCTCAAAAAAATGCCAAAGACCACCTATTTTTCACCCTTCTGCCATTGTTTTGGGTCACTCGTTGTGCTTCTGGAGTAGTTGTATTCTAATTAGTTTTGATGTGTCTTAGAGTTGTATTTTTGGGTAATTGAAGCTTAAGAAGTGTATTAGACATCCTAAGCTACCTGTACCATCATTTAGAAAAGTTTAGATATCCCTCAAAGTCATCAAAATATTTCGTCAAAGTTCGATGCACTTTTGCTGTCAGTGCCTTGCGCTTTTTGAAAGTTGACTTCAAGTCAAATTTTCATGGGTTTGGAGTAGGTGTTTGTAGTGCTTGATGAATCCATTGTTTATTTTAAATCTTCAGAATTCAAACCATACCTTTTTCAGCATCCAACGCATCTATGAAGGCTTCCAAACCACCCTCCAAACTTTTGTTGCGCTTCTGTTGTGTTTCTGCAAGATTTGCTACATTTTTAGCAACTGACTTCAAACTTCAATTTTGAACAAATGAGAAAGTAATTTTTAAAGCTAGAGGAGGTTTTTTTTCATAAAATACATAAAAACCGAAACCACTCTCATTGTTTTATTATAATTTATGGTTTGGCATATATTCAATCATCTTAAAGGCCTATGTTTTGAGAAAATAAAACAATATGTTTTTCCTGTTTTAGCCATGATTTTGTGGCATGGAGTCCAAGAAAATTAAAATGAACTTCCAAAAAATGAGAGATATTTTCTCAAAAGAAACCTTATAGACAAACGCCTCTTCTAGTTTTTTAGCAGGTGTTATGGTTAACGAGATATTAGTTCATCTTTTATCCGTATTTTTTGTTGTGCTTTTGTAGGGGAGGCTTGTTTCTATGTTTTGATGGTCAAGAGTTGACCTTGGTAGATGTAATTTATATCTCATTGATTTTCATGATGTAATTAAGAATTATAGTGATGGTTAGAGTTAGCTTCCTTGTAATTAAAGCTTTCAAAGTCAAATCAAATCAGTTAGTGTAAAAGGGGAACTGGTTTCTAACCTCGCTAGTTTTTTGCAATGGTTAGAGAAAATGATGTAATTAGTTCCTAGGATGAAGGATTCAACCCCCAAGAGGGGAAATATTTTTTTTCATATATATCTACTAAGGTTCAACTCATAGAAAGGGTTGGATTCTTGAAGCTCATCTCTTCGACTAGTGTACTAGACATTTTTGCAAAAATATAAGAGATAGTTGCAACTATTTTTATAAGATTCTTGTATTGTGACTAGTGACTCTATTTTTCCTATGTTTTATTATATATTTTACTATTAACAACCATATACTTTCTTCTTATGCTTTATCTCATGAGTTTTAAATATAAATCATCATTTTAATGCTCTATTTTGTTTGGGATTAGCATTCTAAGTGTTTTTCATCTGAATAAGTGAATTCATGCTCTTGCTCACTTAACTCCTACTACATTCTCCTCAACAAACTACGATGACAAACCATTTTGAGTCACTGATCACACCTAGCTTGCTCCAGCTTATGTTTGCAACTGTTCTTAGGGAAACTTGACCTAGTTCCTAGAACTAGTGCTCTTTATCGAGCAAACCCTAATCATAACCCTACTGAGTTGATACCTAGCCTAAAATCCATATATTCTCTAGTCATTTCCATTGGCTGTGAGATTATTTTATATAGAGCCCTCTCTGATTTGGTAGGGCTAGCTACCAAGTCGAAAGTTGGTTTGTGGTTACCTCTTTGATTTCGTTTCAAAACCTTGGGAAACTAAGGAGTGCTAACAAGAGGAAAGAAAAAGGACATGTCAAAGGTTAAATGTTTTAACTGTCATGAGATGGAGCATTACACCATGCAGTTTTTGCATAAGAAGGCTGGAAAGAAGTCATTAGGAGGAGCGGCAAGTGAAGCTCTTACTTCATAATTCAAGTTTGATTTCACCCTCATTGCTTGCATGGTGACATCAGTGATGGGTTGTGTGTGGTATATCTATAGTGGAGCCTCATTCCATGTGACAAACAACAAACAAAAAATTCAATGACTTGGAGGAGAAGGACCTCCAGGTGCACATTGAGATGGGAGATGATGGAAGCTATAGTGTGATAGGTACCAATTTGATCCTTTTAAGAGGGTGTTTGGTTATCCTCTCACATTAAAATATGTCATGTATGTTCTAGGTCTAAAGAAGAATTTAGTTTTAGTTGCTATGTTGGAGGACCATGGCTACGATGTGATATTTAGCAAAGGAAAGGATTTATTTAATAACATAGCCTCAGGACAAGTGAAGTAGATACGGGTTTGGGTGAAGAACCTCTACAAATTGGATGTAGAATATTATGCAACGTTGAGCACAAAAGTAGAGAAGGTGCAGAGTTGACACATTGGTGAATTATGGCATAGCATATTTAGCCACCTTCACTATGGAACTTTGAAGATCATGCAATAGATTTCTACAAGACTTCCCAAGGGTGCACTAGAGAAAATAGATACATGAAAAGGGTGTACAATGGGTAAGTATGCCAAAGACACATTTCATGATAAGGATAGTCGAGTGCAAGCAATATTAGAAAGAGTTCACTTAGATGTGTTTGGACCATTCTCAACAACCTCCATGGCCAAGCACAGATATTACGTAATATTTATAGATGATTTCTCACGTAAGTGCTGGATTTTCTTCATGTAGAAGAAATATCATACCTTCTCTAAATTTTATGAATTTAAAGAACTTGTTGAGAAAGAAACTAGTAGGAAAGTGAAGGCTCTTAGGAGAGATAATGGTGGAGAATATCCGCTGAATGAATTCAAGAAATTATGTGTACTAGAAGGTATATGACATGAGTTAAGAACACTTCATAACCAACAACATAATGCGGTGCTGAAATGAAAAACATAAGTATTGTGGGATATTCATGGGTGGTGTTACATGATCAGGGCCTACCATTGCATTTATGGGCTGAAGCATGGAACACATTTGTATATGTGCATAGTAGGAGTCCTCATCAGATTCTCAAGGTGAGTACACCAGAAGAAGATTTTTTAGGTAAGAAAATAGATGTGGAACACTTTAGGATCTTTGGTTAATTATTTTACTGTCATGTTACCAAGAATGCAAGGAAAAAGCTAGTTCTGACAACTAAGATGGGCATATATGTCGGGTACACTGATACATCTGACAACTATCTGGTGTACCTGCCATCTCACAAGATGACAGTTGTTCGTAGAGATGTGAAGTTTAGTGAAGAGAAGGTTGTGAGATGTTACCTTGACGGGGATATTCAGTTGCATGCATATGAGGAGATTTTAACCCCAAAGGAAGAACCTCTAGATGATGTGGAGTAGCCACATGCAGAGGAGCATAGAGTGGAAGTTCCCACTTAGGTAGACACATCCAAATATGGAAGGAAGCACACCAAAGAAGCGGGCATATTGACGCATGATTCTATAGAGAATGTGGTTGCACCCACATCACAGTGTATGTAGAGGAGGTCAAAAGGTCGGTACACTAGCTAGATGACTCTAATGAGTGAGATTGTACGGATTGACCCATCCTCATTCGAGGAAGAAGTGAAACAACCAGTATGGTTGATGCCATGGGAGAGAATTATAACTTCATTATGAGAAATAGTGTTTGGGAAGTGGTCCCATGACTAGTAGATAAGTTAGTGGTGAGTTCCATATGGATTTACAAAGTAAAGTAAGCAATAGATGGGAGTTTCGAGAAACACAAGACCATATTTATGGCCAGAGGATTCTCTCAGGTGGAGGGAATTCATTACGAGGGTACCTTTTTTCCAGTAGAAAGATACTCTTCAATCAGATCTATTCTAGCACTCACAACACAGATGGGATGGAAGATACATCAGATGGATGTGAAGACAACACTCCTCAATGGACTAATCGAGGAAGAGGTGTACATTGACTAGCCGAAATAATTTGAGACCTTCAACAGAGAGTCTCATATGCGTAGACTCAAGCGAGCATTATATGGATTGAAACAAGCACCCCATGCTTGGCACACCAGGATCGACAACTATTTCATTAGGTTAGGCTTCACCAAAAGTGAAGTAGATGCAAACCTTCACCATATTGTGGCTGAAAGTAAATTATTGATTATAGTATTATATGTCAATGATCTAATTCTAACAGGTGATGAGAAGTTGGTCAAGTATTAGAAAGAGTATCTTGCAAGAGAATTCAAGATGAAGGACCTAGGACTCATACATTATTTCCTTGGTATGGAAGTATGGTAAGGAGATGAGGAGTTGTTTGTTTGTCATGGAAAGTATGCCAATGAGATACTGAAGAAGTTCCACATGGAGAACAACAAACCCATCAGGACTCCTCTAGTAAGAAATTGGGAGAAGGAAGATGCCACTTTAGGTGATGTAATGGAAGCTATTATTTATAGGCAGCTTATGGGTTCACTTATGTATTTGGTGAACACACGACTGGACATATGTTTTGCAGTTAACCAGCTTAGTCAAGCTATGGTTAAGCCAACCAAGCTATATTGGAAGGAAACTAAACATGTGTTAAGATACCTCAGAGGCGCCACTCAATTTGTTATTTGGTACATACGGAAAGAGGGAGTGAAGATGAAAGGCTTCATAGATGTAGATTGGGAAAGTATTCCATCTAACAAGAAGCAGACATCAAGGGGAATCTTCAATATTGGGTCAGCAACAGTTTCTTGGTACAATAGGAAGTAGAGATCAGTTGCACCGAGTTTGGAAGAAGAAAAGTACATGGCTGCTAGTCAAGAAACTTGTGAGGCTATCTGGATGAGGAAGATCCTTGTTGAGTTATTTGGTTAGCAGATGGATCCTAGAGTGATTTCCTTTGACAATTATATTTATATCAAACTCTCTAAGAATCCACATTTTCATGATTATTCCAAGCATATCAACATTTGGTATCACCATCTATGATATTATATATAGAGGAGAATCTTGTTGATGGAGTACATTCCTACAGAGGAACAAGAGGCAGACATCTTTATTAAAGCATTTTTAAGAGGGAAATTCAAGTTTTATAGAGGCAAGATTTGGGTATCTGATAATCCATTTCTTTTTCAGAGGGAGTTTTGAAAATGAAACAATAAAATATTGATTTAATTTTTTCCTTGAATTAAATTAGCAATAAAATTGTAATTCCACATCACATGAGAACTTGTACAAGTTAACTAAGTTAATTTGACTTATTTGGCTTAGTTAATTTGAGTTGATGGTCTAACTTGAATCATGTATAGTGTCCCCTACTTTATAGGAGCCCTGGTTGATTTCATTGTTAGTTGTAATTAATTAATTCAAATTAATTGAGTTAAATCCAATTAAACTAGCTCGAATTGATGGAGGACTAGTAGGAGGTCAGGCAGTGAAGTGTTGCTTCATGTGTTCAACCAGTTAACTAATGATTCACTCATAAATAACTCATGCATGTCAGATCCGAGGATTACCCAGATGATATTGGATTTCAAGGCAAGTGTACTATCAATTGTATTATCATGTGAATTGTACAGGAAGTGCATGTAGTCAAAGGAAGGCCTATGAGGATTGTGCAATTCATATTGAAGAATTTCCCTAATTAATAGGGGGCTAACTCCCAAGGGAGCATTGCAAGGAAATAAGGACTTGGGCAAGCCAAAATTTGGTTAAGAATTGGCCTACAATTGTCCAAGAAGTATTGAGATAGATAGAGATAGTGTAGAGTTTGCTCAGGCTTAAGTAAAGCCTTGTAATCTTCTCATATTTTCTCACTAATGAAATATACTAATAGCAGGGGTTTTTAGCTATGTATTTCCCAGAGAAAATCATTGTGTAATGTGTTGATTGAATTATTTCTCTTGTATTATTCGTGATTTCTTGATCTATTAATTGTTTCCACTAATGAGTAGATTAGATTCAAGTGTTTTTGTTTTACATAAGCAATTTGAATCTACAAGGAATTTCTATAGCTAACAATTTATCATTTTAATTTAAACTTGTAAAAGTTTTATTAGAGTTCATGAATGTTGTGGATGCATTAATGGTGAGTTGGATAAATGGTAATGAAAATGGGCTTGGCCCTCCTTTTATAAAAAAAAATTGGGCTAACACGTGGCAGGGCGTGCTTTGGAAATTTATAGGGTTGATCTCATGATGACATCAGCATGATGTGGTCGATCCCACGTTTCAAGTGCTAACATGAAGGAGGTCGGACATGTTGTAGAGGAGGGGGGTAGTGAGGTGGCATAGGTGCAGATGTGACATAGAGGTGAGGTGGCTCACATTGTGAGGCCCGTTTTGGTGTTTCTGTGCATGTCCTGAAAACTTTAAATTAAACATTAGAAAAGGGCACAAAGGGAATGAGGGGACTCGACATGTCCCCCTGCATTCCCCCCTTGGCACATTAACACCAACATATGTTGGAGGTGCGAATTAGTGTGAGCCATCATTCTCATCATCAACTTTGTGTGCTTATGGATTCCACCCATGTTTGTCACCACGCCCATTCGTGCCTTGGGATTTCTTGTTGGTGTGTAATTTTACCTATTTTTGTCGTCATTTCCTACCAGCATATATCCTTTCCTTCCTTGACACCTTGTGAAATGATACTCTTAGAGCCTTTTTTTAGGGATTTCATCTAAGATCTTCTTGACCTAGAAACTACAACATTTTCAGGGGGTGATGTATCTTGGTGCTAACAGTTCCTTTTCCTTTGATGTTGCTTTGGGAATCAATTGTAAATATGATTTTTTTTTTTTAATTTTTTTTTTTTCATTTAGTGACAAGAATTTGTTTCTATCACCAGTCCTATGCTTACATCATCCATTGCCCATATACAAGTGGCTCTCTAGTTTTTGAACATATAAACCAATGTCACCACTCTTCTTTGTATTATTCATTGTTATTCCTCTAGGTATTGGGCTCTTCATATGTTTATTTAACATGAGAATTTGATATAAGTTTGATGGTTTTACTCTGGGTCACTTCATGTCTATAATTATGATAGTTGATGTATTCTACGTCGTCAAATAGGGGAGCAAAAGTATTGTTGTCCCTAAGCTTATTTCCATGTGAATTTATAGATCTTCTAGGTTTATTTGATTGATGAGGCCCATTTATTCTATTTCTTATTAGGATTTCTCCACAATATGGTCTACAATCTACCACTTTATGTCGAAAATTTGTACATGAAACCATTGAAAATATCCTTGTACGTGAGAGAAAATTTCCTTTGAGGGTGTGATCTACTAATTTCTGGATGACTTCATCTTGGAGAGATATGAGATATTCGTTGAGTTTTTACTTGTACTCTATGCTTGTTTGAATTTATTTTTTTTATTTTTCCTCTTTTGTTATTGAACTACATTGCAGCCATTTTCCTTTCTTGGTTGTTGCTAATTTTTCACTTGGTTTTTGTGATTTTTTGAATGGTTGTTGTAAACTTTCCATTATTACTAATAATTTCCTTTAGCTACATTATTTGTTGATCCTTTGACTACTTCAACATAGTTTATTGGTAAATTATCTTTATATTTCTTGATTCTCCATTCTCCTTCATATCCTAGACCAGTTTTGATGAGACGAGATCTCTGAATAATTAGAATCAAATCTAAATTATTAGATCCCTTAACAAAATTTAAATTATGGTTCAACTGAACCTTGTCTTTTTCTATCTATTTCCAAGGGAGAAAATTTCTCGTTCTCATCTTTCGCACTCCTTTCTCTTCTCTTTCAATTGTCATAATATGGTGTCCTTAATTTTCTTTTCCTATTCCAACTCAACTTTTGGAAGAAGAAGTGACGAATATTTAGATTTTTCCTTTTACTCTTATTTTTTTATAGCATCTCCTTATATTTCTTATTCTTTTTGTCGACCCTTTGAATTTTAGATAAGGAACTTATCAGTTCACCTTCTAATTCTACTTCATCATCTTCTTCATCAAATCCATTTTTTCCTTCATCTATAGTTTCTCAATCCATAAGCATAAGATCCTTTATTATTTCTTATGTTATTTCTTCATCAGAAGATTTATTATTTCCATCTTATAAGAAATTGTTGGGTTCTTAACCATAGAAACTCTTCTTTTTGAACTTATTTTCCTTCTTTACTTTCCTATATTTATTCTTCCATTTATGATCATATTCATTCTTTTCTTCATTGTATGGACATTTAGATGCATAATGACCTACTTTCCACAATGAAATAATTTGAAGGGTAACTTACCTTTTTACTCTACAAATACTCTCTTCATTCTTCAAATGAACTTTACCTTTGTTCATTAGCTCCACAACTCCAATCTTCTACATATTATTTTCTCTTCTTGTTAGTTTTGAAGGTAGCTTCCCTTAATGTATATTTTCCTTTTGAAGTTCACATTTCATAGGCTATCACTATTCCATGCAATTATTTCTATGTTAATGTGTTGATATCCTTCATCTCCTCAATGGTTAATACTATGGTATCAAATATGGCTGGAAGGTATCTCAACACATTTTTAACTATAAATGAATCATACATGGTTTCATCTAGTCCTATTATGGTGTTAATTATCTCATGCACTAAATGGAAGAATTTTTCTATATCCTTGTCCTCCTTAATTTTTTATGCTTCAATTTGAATTTTATAGCCTTGGAGTTTGGATTTGTTTACATTACTATCACCTTTAGAAAAAATTGTCATATTATCCCATATATCTTTGGCTATGTGTAGTGAATGACCTTAACTAGTTTGGATTTAGACAAACCACTTAGGATTGTATTTATTACCTTCATTAATACATCTAGATTATTATATAATTTCCTTACTATGTCCAAGACATTTGAGCCAAGATACATTATGTAGGTTCTCATTTGTACCTTTCATAATGCACAATTTGTTCTAGTGAACATAGAGAATCCGTTGGTGGAGTGTTCATCCTGCTTAGCCATTGTCTAGGATCTACCTTCTAGTTGTGTTGATGGTGTTGGACCCGCCAACATTTAGGGGATCTCCCCGGTATGAACTCCCAACTAGACCTCACACCATTTGGTGTAGAAGTACCATCCGGTATGATGGCCAGGTTGCCATTATCTTAAATATCTAACTCAACTCTTTTTTGTTAGCAAAAGAGAGTGGTTTAATATTTCTTCAAAACGTGTGGTTCACGTGCCTCATGAGTGTAAGTGTCACTTTGGTCAATGGTTCTTTCACGGTCGAGGGAGAGGGTGAGGGTGAGTTTCAAGTCAATTGGGAGTAGTCCCAACACTTCTAGGAACAAACAACACAACAAGACATGCACAACTTCTGAAGAAGTAGTCCACGTGGATTCAGTAGTCACAACATAAAAGGTAAGATAACACGTACATCACTCAACGGATCAGTCCAAACGAGTGCAACGGTTTACAACAAGCTTCATGTGAAAGGTATATCTGGTGTCTAGGAGAGAAGTCTAGATGAGTGAGACAATGTTAATAGCATATACAACGCATTTCCATTAATACACTATGCATTACATTAATTGAAACAATTCAGATTTAGAACACAGGTTAAAGAAACATGCATTACAAGTGTTAAAGATCAGTCTTACAACACATACAATACATGTGTACAAATTTGTTAGTCTGTTAGAAAGCTTATGAATTAAGCGAAAATTCTAGGACACATGGTTACACCATACATCACTAACCCCGAGTGTGGGGCATTCTAGCCACTACTTACTCCTCAAAGAAAATATTACAGACTCTCTTAGCTATGTGGGAGGAGCTGAGGTGAAAATTCCTTTCACGTACAAATGAAGGGGTATTTATAGCCAAGGGTGAAACTAACCCTTATGAATGTTTGACTACCCTCATGACCATTGGACTTCCATGACCTTTCGACTTACATGACTCTTTGTTCAACAATTGGGTCTCTTGGACTTCCACATTACTTCACATTGATTGACAACATAGCCCTTAGTGGAGATGTGGGCAACATGACTCATTACATGAATTGACATGACTTGACATGAGAGTGCTGGTACATCCATGCTATTGTTGGAGTGCATGTCGAGCTACAATGTTGTTGGGTGATGGATGTCTTCATGCTGTATCATAGCTTCACCTTGACATGACGAAGTGCACAGAGTCTTCGATGGTCCTTGGTTCGCTTGATGAAAATTTAACATGTTCTTCCTTGCTCGCATGTTGGAAGGATTGACAGGCTCATTTGTTCACGAAGGTGCATGTTCGTCGTGTTTTTTCATTTCACATGCATCGTTCGTTTGTCTATTGGTGAACCTATCCTTCTGCATGTGCTCCCTTTGTTCATCCAGTTCATCTTCTTCCCATGCTTGTTGGTGTACCTATACCTGTAGTCACTCATGACGACACGATATCAAATCCAAAACCTTCTAGTCTACCACGAAACATGATCATTTTAGATGCAGGTGACCAGGAGAGGCAACAAGGTTGCGAAGGAGGATGATAGCTCCTGGAACTGCTGATGAAAACTGAGCAAGAGTCACTAACTGATGAAGACGGCCAATCTGAGTCGACAGTGACTGTCTGTGAGGTCTAGCTCAGTTTGGGGGGGAAATTGTGCAAATTTTGGAAGGGATAGTCCAGGTTGTCAGAAGGCAAGGTAGGAATTCTCTGTGCATTTTCCAGAATTAACAGGTAGTGGGGGCTGGATAGCCAGATTTGTACAATTTTCTAGAGGAGCGGGTTGGGCTGCATGAAGGGTCAGTAGGCATGGATTGTGCAATTTTTTGTGGGAAATTCCTGGGATATTGGCAGCTAAAAATACACAATTCCTAGAGGGAACTGACAGCTAGCTTCTCAGGTCACTAGCAGCCAAAACGGTGCAATTCCCATAGGGAACTTCTAGTTGGCTACTAGAGACACTAGTAGTAGAAATTGTGCAATTCCTGGAGGGACCTGACAATCTGCTGCTAGGGGCTGCTGGCAAACGAAGTTGCACTAATGCCGAGAGGTTGGCCTACTAATCATCTCTTCGCAATTTCTGAGTTGAGCAAACTTATGGGCAGCAAAAGGCTTGCTCATGAACACTACACAATTTTTGAGATGAACAGTCATTCGACTGTCGGGATGACTGACTCGAAAAACTGCGCAATTTTCTGAGGGAGAAAGGGATGGGCACTTGGTACCTATTCGACCTATCAGTGCCATTTCCTCAGTCAGTTGAGTGAGTGAGTTTCCTGGCTTCTACATAATTTTTTAAGGGAGTTAGTCGTGGGGTCACTGTCAGGTCTGACTGTCCGAGTGGTCAGCATGAAATTTGATTTCATTACTTGTAGTAAACGCACCTCGAAAAGAATAGCTTGGTGCTTCTGTGCTATTCTCATTGACAATCGATCGAGTCAAAAGTGGGGTGAGGGTCTAGCTGTCAGAGGGGAGTATGGTCGTCAGAACTTCAGCAAAAATGACTAAGTGTGTGAACGATTGAAAGACGCATAGGTGATCATATGAACACACACTCACATGACTCGACGACGAAACGACCCAAACCATCTAGACACACATGTTCAACATGACTAACCGACATGCAAGTGACAAGTGCGACACTCATGGTTGATCATTCATTGATCGAGATGACGCTTGCATGCCAATGAATGTGACTTCATGTGTGAGTGAGACAGACGTTTTCATAGTGAACACAACAAGCACATACGAAGCAAAGACTTTTAACATAACTGGAACATGGTCACAAACATGACTTAGACACCAGCATGCAGAAATTTGAATGAAATGAATAAGAAAGAAGGAATTTAAAGACTCACATGAGATCACGGAGTGAACCCAAGTGTGTGCAGTGATCAAGTCAAACTCTTTAAGAGGGGATTTGAAATTGGTGCAGACCAAAATTTTGGAGGGTCATTGTAATTTCTACAAGTTGTTAGATTACTTCTGAACGAACCCACTTAGGTATCAATTCATAGAAACTAGGATAATACTGAGGGGGGGGGGGTTGAATCAGTATTATGTAAGTTTTTAACAATATTTATTATTATTTATGTTACTAAAAATTTGCTATGTTGCAACACCATAAATCAAATAACAGGGACATATGAGACACATATATTTAAGTGAAAACTCATGAAGGGATAAAACTAAAAGACTTATGTTTCAAAATAGTTGTCGGCTTCAAACTACTATTACATTATCTTTTTTGGCACCAATTAGAAAGATACACCCATCCCCTATATTTACAGGCACCCACTTGAAGGAAACACTGTAACGTAACCCCTACTATCCCCAACCCCTACTAAGGGTAGAAAAAGGTAATTACTATGATTACCCAACCTCCAATGTCCTATTATGGAAAAGGGGTCCAAATTTTTCAACATTTTTCAACCTCCTAGAAAACTTACAATGGACAACATCCTTATGTTTGTCTCGTCGGGACCTTTCCAAAAGTATAAATTTTCCCAAATTTGACTCTTGGATCAGAATATAAGGTTATTCAATGATTGACTAATCAAAGAGTGCCACGACATCTAACTTACCACCTAGGGCCCACATGATCCCCACATGTATTTCGAAGTCATGCACCATGTCATACTACATGGAAACTGGTACATGTTATGAGTATTAACCCCTCTCTATCGCTTGCAACGCCCAAACTGTAAAATAATATATATTATATATTATATGTACATGGGCTCATGCCCTCTATGCCATGTCTCCCCAGAAATAAAATCCCAATGGGTTCCAATATTGTCCCTTATAAAAATTCTCGAGTGCAACCTTCCAGGGTTAAATGGTGATGTACACCTTGCATTAAGGCTTAGGAACTCCATTGCCCAATATGTAGAAGCATTTGTGCCACATGACATTTTATAGAACACCTTTAACTCTAAACAAATCAACATGAGGAATTTGATCATCAATACACCCCCCTGATTCTCCTTACCTCAATTGAGAGAGATGATCAAGTCCCACAATAATTCACTTAGGTTTCACAATGACCTCATAGGAGAGCTCTTGAAACAACAACAACAACCAAAAAATGCTTCCCTCGATGACAGGCATATTCACCAAACATTTGAAAGTTGAATTATCTATAAAGGAATGAAATGGACTCACAACAAATAATGGTGGAACTTCTTAATATAATACAATATGGATAAATGTTCGCTTTCAATTGTAGTATAATTGTTCTTTGCAACAAATAACTTTCTACTAGCAAAGTATATCGAATGATCTTCATTCCCTTCTTCTGGTTATGCGAGAATAACACCAAGAGAATTTTGGAAGCATCTATATGCACATGGAACTCCTTACTCTATTCATGATAAACTAGGGTAGGTTCACTTTCAAGTTTCTCCTTTAAAGTTTCAAATGCCTCATCACACTAAGGAGTCCATACAAAAGGTTCATATTTATTTGGATTTTTCCTAAGTGTGATGATAGAAGCATAGATGTGTATGAACATGCAGTTGTTAGAAAATTATATATTACGGAGCAATGGAACACATAAAATATTGTAGAAATATAAACACAGAAAACGCATAAAACAAGAGAGACACGGATATACGTGGTTCACCCAGTTTGGGCTATGTCCACCCCGAATAGTCAGTCCTTCCTTTCTATTATCGAGCAAAATGAAGAGACACAACCTACAACAAATCCGCTGTAATATCCTCTGTTTTCTCTCACAGTCTCACCTCTCTGTTTCTCGCTCACACATAGAATACACATCTATTACACATCCTCAAATAAAATTCCCTCATACAAAGAGAGGGGTTTCCTTCTAGGGAAAAAAAACCCTAAACTAAACATAAGTTCTACCATCAGATCATCTGCCTAATGAACGACACAGATTGACTAGAAATTACTATACTTTTACAAGGAAAATTTACATCTATTTTTAGCTTCGGGGGCGCTACCCCCGAGCCCCCGCGGGGGGACCGCTGGCCCCCGTACCCCCCAGTCGGGGGGGATCGGCCCCCCCGGACCCTCGCGGGGGGGACAAGTCCCCCCGCGCCCCCCCATGTGGAGGGGTGTACAAAACTTCCTGGGGTATACATCCGGCTGAAACAAAGACCTCTGAACAATCATGCTCCACACACAACAATCTCCCACTTGGAGAATGATTGTAGCAACTCCATCGCTGCTTCATTTGCTGGACAATGACTCCTCTTTTGGACCTGGTTGTTTGTCATCTTCATCGTCATCCTTGAAGAGCAATTGAAAGTGAGCATGTTCTCAGTTTCTCCCTGGTTACAACTTTTGTTAGCATATCTGCAGGATTCTAGCTAGTGTGTATCTTTTCTAGCTTCAACTGTCCATATTCCAACACTGATTGTATGAAGTGGTACTTGAGCTGTATGTGTTTAGTCCTGGAATGAAATTCTGAGTTCTTTGCAAGATGAATGGCACTTTGGCTATCACTGTATAACGTGCCCTTATCATGCTCCTTACCCAATTTACCCATAAACCTTTGTAACGAAATCATTTATTTACTAGCCTCTGTAGTAGCAACATACTCTGCTTCTGTTGTTGAAAGTGCAACAACACTTTGGATTTTTGAAACCCAACTGATAGTTGTTCC